>OY757935.1:7382937-7420437 GCA_963585895.1 Sepioteuthis lessoniana
GCGCACTAAAGGCTTTACAGCAAAGCCCAACCGTTAGTGTCAGGTTATTTTTAGTTGAATTTCTCTTTTGAGTGTTTGCCGAGCAGGTGGGACTGCGCTTTTTCAAGGGTGTTTTGACAACGAACCACATCTGCAATCTTTTTGAAAGTGAAGATTAACAGATGTGAGAAATCTGGAGATAGGGGCCAAACAAAGAAAAAAAATGCTTCAAGGCAGATTTTATTACAATGTTTTATTCAGTTTGGCACAAGGCCAAGTCTGAAAGAGAGGAGAAAAAATGGAAGACAAATGAGCGTATTGGTTTTCTGGAAAGTCAACATTTTAACCGATATCTATCTATCTATTTATCTATCTCAGCCGAATTCATATCTATCTATATATCTACCTATCTATATATTTCAGCACCTTCTTCGTCAATATATATATATATATATATATATATGTGTGTGTATATATATATGTATATATATATATATATATATATATATTGGCTCTGTGCTATATACGTATATATGTATCTATTTATTAATCTATATTAGCCTATTGACATCTATCTATCTATCTTGACTGTATGTAAGTATGTATGTATGTATGTCTGTATCTATCTATCTATCTATCTATCTATCTATATTTCTATCTCTTGTTGCCTGTTCCTATCTATCTATCTATCTGTGTTGACTTTTTGATATGTATGTATGTATGTATGTATGTATTGTAGCCTGTTCTTATCTATCTATCTATCTATTGTAGCCTGTTCTTATCTATCTATCTATCTATCTATCTGTCTTGACTTTTTGATACGTATGTATGTATCTATCTATCTATCTATCTATCTTGGCTCTTTCCTGTGTATTTATGTATATATGTGTATAAATTTTTATATATAACTATTTATCATTTATATATCTCAGCTTATTCATATCTATCTATCTATCTATCTATCTATCTGAGTCTCTTAACTAATGTATTTATCTAGCTATTTAGTTATCTCTGTCTGTCTCTCTTTCTCTCTATCCATCAATCTATTTTGACTCTTTCCTTTGTATGTATGTCTGTCAGTCAGTCAGTCAGTCTGTATGTATCAATCTCTTTTAGCCTATTCCTCTCTATCTATCTATCTATATATCTATCTATCTATCTATCTATCTATCTCCCAACCCATTCATACATATCTTTAAATATACAAGACCAATTTATGTAAAAGTCAATATGTTGTTCTTATTAACTATTACTACCGCTTCCTTAACTGTTCAAGTGAGTACACTTTGTCAGTACAGACCAATGTCGTTGGCACGGACCAAAATAATTTCTGTAAAAAAGATAGAAAACTGAGCATTTACTCTTGGGAGTCTTATCAATGCAAAGAAAATATCAACAATACAGATGGTAAGGATCAGCTAACTTCTGAATTTATCCAAACAGACGACGTATATTCACTATCTTCCCTCCCTTACACACTATTCCAACTTTGAGGAGTTCTATGCCCGTCTGTGAAGTTGGATGTGAACAAACGGTTTTCGGCACAGAAATTGGGATTGGCAAGTCGACTTAAAAATCAAGCTTGGACGGTTTGTGATCACATCACACTCATGTCCTTGGAAAAAGGCATGGATCTATCTCAGCTAGCCAAATAATGAAAAATGATTAAAAAAGAAAAAACAAAAGAAAAAAAAAGGAAAACATCTGAGCAGACTTAGTCTTAAAATTCTGAGAGATAGGTCTGTGTAATAGGAATAATGGGAGGGTTTTTCTTATATATATATATATATATATATATATATTCTTTAAAGAAAAAACCAAAGATCGGTTACTTTAGGATTATAAATTTATTTCCATCCTGTTTTGTGTTTCTGATGTAAACCAAAAACACGAAGAAAAATATAACAGGACTTCTTAAGATCTAATGGATAAAATAAAACAGAATAGACATGGGGTGGGGGAGGAGAAGAAGAGTTATCTCCTCGTTTTATCAAACTTCCGCTTTTTTATTTGCTTTGGTTTTTTCTTTAAAGAAAGTATTGCTCTGTGATATTTGTTACATTGAGGGCTCTATCTGGAAAATATAAATGTTCAGCTTTTGAATGATTTTCTTGTCCTGTGGGAATTACTCCCAACTCTGGTTTAACTGGACCGAATAATACACTATATATATATATATATATATATATAGTGCAATTAAATGGAGATTCAAACTCGGTTAAGCCGTCATAATAAATTTATTTCGGCGGAGAATATTGTTGGTATATTCTCCGTCTCGTCGGATGACTCTTTACATGCTCTGTATTGTCCCAGAGATATGATGCGAATGAGGAGTTACAGTTCGTATTCAGAAGATAAATAGGAAAATTAAGGAACTTAAAAAATAAATTAAAAATCAGAAAACAAAGATAGAAATAAAAATAAAATAAAAAAATAAAAAACATAAAAATAAAAAACCTAAAGTGGAACTCATTCGTTCATAGGCGTGAGCAGAGGGTGGGAACATATATGTTAGAACGGTTAAGAAACAGGAGTGGAATTAATCTACTGGTCAGTCCCTTTTAACTTTGTGTTCTGTTTGTGGTCTATCTACTTGGCAGGTGTGCTATTCTAAACAGACTCAGATCTTTTAACTAATGGCTATCTCATATATGATTTATATTTATTTCTGATATGTCTGTTAATTAACCCAGCTGTTGCCATCTTAGATGTTCCTCTAGTTTCAATTAGGATCGAGATACTTAAACCAGATAAGGTGGGGACATTCATTATTGTCGTCAAGTGTATTTTTTAAAATTTACCCTAAAAATGGTTAAGGGGAATTAACCACTCCAGAATCCCAGGCCTTATTTTTGGGTTGATATTCCTTGTTTATCTGGCCCTTATCTACCTTTATCTTTCCTTGTCTCGGTGATATCTGCTGTTGGGTTGATCTCTATTATTTACTAATATTTCTTTATTATTTAAGATAATTTAAATTTTCCTCTATGTCTACACTTAAAGACAAGCTCATTTCTCTTGTTCAATAAAAGTTTTCTATTCTTGAAATTAATTATGCTAATTTTTTCGTCTAATCATAGGTTACATCTACCGTTGAAGCTGTTGGCGGCAGATGAGTGCCTTAATATTTTCCACTTAATTTGTGGAGATAGCCCCTGATCCTTTAGGCCCCAGTAGTATTTCGATAAAGCAGTCTGGTACCTAAGTTTTGGGTTGGAAAATGAGTGTCTATGGCTGTACCATCTTTGCTTCCAGTTTCCCGCGGAGATCCCTATATAGACTCTCTCCCCGTCGCTTTGCTGTTCCATAGAAGAAATGCATGCTTGGTATATGACATTCCTCGAGGTGCAGCGTCCGCCTAAGGGGCATTCTTCCTTATTCCAACACTTACAATACTCCACGTTTGGATTCCTATCTCTCGTGGTAAGCTCATTGAGTAGCCTCCTATTATGGTTGCTTAGTATATTGTAAATATTCTTAGTGCAGGAGTAGCTAATTTTCACTGTATTTCTGTTAAAAATCCTACTCAATGGGTTGCCTCTATTAAAATGTTTATCTAGTAGGTGTAGAAAGTATCTACCTATGTTAATGTTAGTCAACTTACAAAATGGCGGATTGAACCAGACTACTTTTCTATTTCTATTCTTTCCTCGTCAATTTCCGTGACTACTATTATTAATAGTCTAACCTACCTTGAGGGGTGTGTGGGTCCCACCATTATTCTTCCTAGCTCTCAAATTGAGGTCCACTGGGGTTAAGTACTCCAGTCTACCTTGGAATCCACTGTCTTTCAGGGCGTCAAAAACTAATAATTATTAGTTTTTTTCATTTCGTGTGTACGATCGGGAATGTGGGCCCTGCATAATATAAATAAGATTCATCATACCTTTTATATATATATATATATATATATATATATATATATATATATATATATATATTTGTATGTATATGTTGTAACCTAACCTGGGATACCTTTTCTTAGGGGAATGCCGAAGGGTCCCGAGACATTTAGAGAGCTGACGGACGTGTCTGGGTTCCGGTTCTGAGCCTGGAACCACCTTGAACACGGCCTTGTGCCAAACTAACCCGGTTGGTGCGGCGCTTGACTAATGGTAAAAATATAGGTAGTCAAGACTAGCAGTGGATACTTTCTTCACGCTGCTTGCAAGTATTATATTTTGTTAATGTTATAAAGATTTCCAGTCCATTTTCAACCTCCGTTTTGGTTATTTCTCATTCAATAACCTTTGGGTAGGTTACAACATATACATACAAATATATACTTATATATATATATATATATATATATATATATATATATATATATATATATATGCTAAACTCCCTGATGATCCGTTGAGGTTAAACTTTAGTAGGAGAATTCCGACTCGCGATTTGAGTTAATTTTTGTAATTGGCTCTACTCGTATTGAGCACTCTTGTAATTGTAGCATTGAGGCATTTTACGGTGGGTTTTATTTTGACCCACGGACTGCATATCTCTTGATTTTTTTCAACTGGTGGGACGAAGTTGGCCTTTTCTTTTTTGTTTTTTTTTGTCCTATGATGTTTTTTCTTTTTTTCCCCGGGCAGTGATTCGAGATATTTTCATTTTTTGTTCCTGGCGGGTTTTTTTTCTTTTTGCCTGGTAACCGTGAATGCTGGTAGATAGTAGGTTAGTATATATATATATATATATAAGGTATGATGAATCTTGTTTATTTAATGCAGGGCCCACCTTCCCGATCGTACACATGAAATATATATATATATATCATGGGCGGAGATGGGACTAGTGCTACTCGTGCCCGGCACGACCAATAACTCGGTCAATGTTATTCAAAATGGATTAAAAATCATCCATTAATTTCAAGCAAACATACTTAGTCTGATCTCAGTTAAATTACGTATCTATTCAAGATTCGATAACTAAGTAGCCAAAAGTTCATAAATATATCTGGGAATAATACAACGATGCTGTTTTGAACGGATGGTCTTTGTCCGGCCACCGTCAGATCCATTGAACATCCCATAAAATCAGCTATAATGTTGAACACGCGTAATCCGTGCCAAGCACAAGACCCCTTATAACAGTAATGTTAGAGAAATCTCGCTTTTGCCTGTAGCCAATGGCAAAAACAACTGAAAATACCGTGTTCAAAAAAATTAGCACAATGTGACTGCTGACAGCTGTCTTGGGAAGAGGGAGGGGGACACAGAGAGAGAGAGAGAGAGAGAGAGAGAGAGAGAGAGAGAGACGGGGTTGGGAGATAGCAGATTATAGCCGTCGCCGACGTCATCATCATCGCTATGGTAAATGTTGGTTTAACGGCGTGTTTTAATTCGTTTTTTCACTAACAGATCTCTATTTCTTTAATGAATGTTGCATATATTACAAAAAACTAAAAACTAAAATTTGTTTATTTGAATACATTTTCGACAAATAATTTTTGTCATCAATTTCTTTATTCTAATAAACATATTTTTCTCGTCATAGTAATGAACATCTTCTCTTTTCTTCTATACTTTTGAAAGGAAAAAAAATTATCCTATCTGCTGTATTAACAAGACTACAAATTACATAGTATCTTGATTGTTTACAAAAATACCACCATGCAAGGTACGTTAGTCAATCTGTGCTATTCAATGGAGAATCCCGCAATAGCAACTATGATGACTTACTTTGGGTCCACGGACCACGGGTTGGGAACTGAAGTTGACAGAGGGTGGGGGGTACGAGTAGCAAAAATAGGCTAGAGTCGCCACTGATATATATATATATATATTCGTGTGTATGTGTGTTTGTTTGTCTGTTTTTCTGTCAGTTTGTGACAATAATTGAAAGTGATCGATCGGAAATGACTTGTACAGATAAGAATGAAAATTAAGATTGACAGCTCAAATAGACAGTGTTTGGCAAAATTGAATCGAGGGACAAACAGACAGAGAGACAGAGAGACAAGTTTCAGGTGACTGAAACATAGAAAAAGACGTGAAATCGAACTGGATTAATGCTAAAAAATCTACCCTTATTTTTATTGATCGCCATTTGTTAAACGTGTTCATAAAGGCGAGTGATAACGTCTTCTTAGCATGAACGGAACGCCTCTTTTTTTACAGTCGAAAAGAAAAAAAAAAAGAAATATTTATTCTCTTCATAAAGTAAATATGATAAATAATAAAATAAAATAATAATGTAAAGAAAATAATAAATGTAAATACGTAACAATCTGATTTCTTGAACCATTTTGGATTATTCACAAGGTCTGTGACTTGACTCATCCAATCAGTCTCTGATGGAGTGAATACATTGTCTGGTTGTTTAGACTTCAGTTAAACAGAAATGGATTGGGAAGAGAGAATTAGATTAGCAAGGAGACCCGTCTTTCTTTCAAAAGACGAATAAATACGTATGTGTGAAATAAGTTTGATAGATAAATAGAGCAATTGTATTATAGACTAATAGACAGAGCAATGCTGCTGAGGAGAGGAGTTAGAAAGAAAAATTCTGAGATCGATTGATAGATAAGGGTGACTGCAAAAATTACACACACACACATATATATATATGTACCGGTATTTTTTTTATAGGCGACTAATGAGGACTAATATATATATATATATATAGTCATCCACAAACAGACTGTTTCGTTGTATCACAACTCTTCAATGTGGCTAGACAGGTCGGATCGAAACCCGCCCAACTTTATGTTAGACTTAGTATCATACCGCTCAGCCAACTGGCGACATACGTCAGCGTGGGAATTATAAGGCATTATGCAGTAGCTTTCGTGTGTTTACATTTTGTCTAATTGGATACCAAAGTCCTCAATTCATTCGAAGAGCATTGCATTACGCGTGTGGCATATATATATATATATATATATATATATATATATATATATATATATATATATAACGATAAATAAAAAGATAGGAATGATATGAGATAGATAAATAAAACCATAAACAAATAGGTTTGCCTGATAGATAGATAGATAGATAGATAGATAACTCCGTTTTCGTGATATATATATATATATATATATATATATATATATGTGTGTGTATGTGTGTGTGTGTGTGTGTGTGTGTGTGTGTGTGAGAGAGAGAGAGAGAGAGAGAGAGAGAGAGAGAGGTGGGGTTACATAAACTACAGATTGAGACAGATGCATAGACATATATGATGATTTATATACAGTCTTGAAGAAACTCTGATAGATAGATAGATATTTAGATAGTCCGTCCGTCCGCGAGAATTATATGTGCGTATGTGCTTGTATGCGTGTGTCTGCAAGGGTGTGCGACGGCCATTATGCGACATGTATAATAAAATATATGCTGATAAATATGTATGAACTAAAAAAGATAGATAGATAGATAGATAGCTAAGAAGAGTCTGAAGTAAATTTGAATCGACATATACATTAACAACAGCGTCTTTTGGGAAGTAAGAAAAATTATCATGAATAAATATAAACAAATTGGAAAAGATCGTCTGTAATCCCTATTTGCTAATTGGCTTAGATAATGTCACTTTTTTTAGTTTGATCACTTTCTTATCTACTGATATAATTCGACCCACATCCTTCCTTTCACACTCTTGTATCATACGCACAATTTTCCCGCCTTTTTTTATTTTGATTCTTCTAATTCTTCTGCGTTCGTGTTTGGACTCTTTGAATCTTTGTCATTCTTTGGTTTGGAAATTATGTTTTATGCTCTTTTGAATATTCTTCCCTCCACTCAGTCGCCTTAATCGATCACTTGTGTCTCATTGATTAAATGCAGCGGCAAGCACTTATAGAGACTGAAATATATTTCGATACAAGAATATGGCAGACATCTTTGCTTCAGCGTTTTTATTTCTATTTCAATTTGTTGTTTCTTTCCTGAAATAATTGATTGACTGAAATAAAAAAAATGTTTTTATTGTTGACTTCAATTCATATTAGAGTAATATAGTTACTTCTTTTGAAGAGTACAAATTTGATATGAAGTTAAAACGACTTCATATGACTGGATGTTTTCACACACACACACACACACACAGATATATATATATATATATATATATATATATATATATATATATATATTACAACAGTTTGTGGAATACCAAATGCAGTAGAATTTTGAGAGTGGTCAATATCTGTGATAGAACTATTATATAATATTGTATAAATAAATACCAAACGAGTGTCCTGGATATGACACTAAACAATCTGATGGTGAGGTTCCAGCAGTGCTGGGGCTTTTGGGAATGCGGGGTACCCCTTCATTGCCATCGCTCCCAGGTCCACTCTGGTCCGGAGTGGTAGCACCTGATAGGGCCCTATCTATAGGTTAAATAGAACTAACGGCATACTTATGCTCAACTGAATTGTTTGAATAAACTGAATAGCTTGAAATAAAAATGTTTTTGACAATTAAATCGTACTTACATTTAAACTGCGTTCTTATGCTAAACTGAATTATTTGAAATAGAACTGTTTTTCGACATTGAAACTGTATTTACACTTAACTGAATTGTTACATATAACTACGAGAATAGTTTGAAGTAGAAATGTTTTTGACCATTAAACTGTGTACTTATGCTAAACTGAATCGTTTTAAAAAGAACAGATTATTTACATAAAAATGGATTTGGCGTTAAATAATCTACAGAGGTTGATATGCCACAAACCCCAATAAACCAACCAATAAACCATATAATAAATTTATACTAATTTATATATAAAAATTTTATAGCATGGATCCTTATATGTGACCACTGGATTCATACTGTCTTTTTACGACAATCATCTTGCTGATGATTGTCGTAGGAAAACAGCATGAAACCAGTGGTCACAGATAAGCACCCATGCTATTACGTATGTATAAAATCTAATATATATATATGCTAATAAATATATATAAAAACTGATGATATATATACGAGGATCATTAAATAAGTTTCCAGACGTTTTTCGTATGGGCACTTTATTGATAGTACACACATAAAACTCTAGTCCCCTTCGAAGTAATCTCCTCCGGCTGCAATGCACTTGTTTTACCATTCCAACAATTTCTCGAAGGCCCCATGGAAGTCCTCTTGTGTGAGTGTGTCAATGACCTTCGTCACAGCCTCTTTCATCTCCTCAATTGTCGCGTAACGACATCTCTGAGATTTGGGAATAACCAAAAGTCACAGGGAGCAAGTTCTGGAATATAGGGAGTCTAAGGAACTGTCTTGATGTCCATCTCGGTCAAATAGTCTGTGACAAATAGTCTGGACTTGTGGACTGGTGCATATTCCTGGTGGAAATGCCACTGATCAGATTTGAAGAGAGCTGGCCTCTTCCTAAGAAATCTCTTGCTAAAACTCCCTTAAAACCTCAACATGGCAACTCTAACCTTAACCCTAACCCTTTGGCCAATAAACTCTGGTGTATTGAATTCCTTACTCCTCACACACCTCTCATCATCCCACATGGACTCCCTGCTTTCCTTGAATCTCTTATACCACTCAAAAACCTATGCCTGATTCATGCAAGATGGTTCAAAAGCAGTCTGAAGCATTCCATACGTTTCTGTGACATTTTTTCAAACTTTAAAACAGATTCGTATTGTATACTGTTCTTCTGAAGTGTGCTCACGTCCAGATTTCAGTTTTGAAATTCACCAGCAGTGACAATCCGGCTTTAGTAGGGTGTATTCCAATTGCTGCTGTAGCTGTTCATTTCAACCTGAAATCATAAGAATTTGTCAGTCATCTCATAAGATACATAGCAATAATAACACATTGAATTTTCAAGATTCTCCGACAATTTTAAATGCCTGTGCCAAAAAAGTCTGGAAATGGATTGAAGGCACCATGTATATATATATATATATATATATATCAGAATGAATAAGAAAAGTTTCACAAGAAGAGTCCTCAATGCAATAATAACAGAGCAGGAAAAAGACTAAAAATATTAAAATTATGATTTTATTTAGTTTGGTTTGGTTTTATGGAATATCAACCACAGTAGGTTATTTTATGCCAAATCCATTTTCATAGATATAATCAGTTCTATTTCAAATAATTCAGTTAAGCATACGTACACGGATTAAATATCAAAAACAGTTCTATTCCAAACAATTCAATCTATCCTAAGTACAGTTTCTCTTTGCACACAGCTAAATGTAAAAACAGTTCTATTTCAAACAATTCAGATTATTATAAGTACACATTTTAAATGTCAAAAACAGTTCTATTTCCAGGAATCCAGACTAACATAAGTACACAGTTTAGTTCTATTTGACCCATAGATAGGACTCTATCAGGTGTTGCTAACCCGGACCAGAATGGACCTGGCAGTGATGGCAATGAAGGGGTACTCCGTATTCCTTCATCATCATAATATCGTGCAACTAGCACAGATATCGCTGACCCTCTCTCGCCACTTTTCCCTATCGTTCATCGCCTCTGGCAGGTCCTCAGGGCTACATCCCGTATCCTCACATAGCTGCTGTATGTATGTTCTAGCTGGTCGTCCTGCTTTTGCTCGACCATATGTCGGGGTCCATAGGAGTACATCACTAATGAGCTCGTCCCTGCTTCTCCCGTTGTGTCCTGCGTGTCTGGTTTCCAGTATTACTGCAGCCTCACCATCAGATTGTTTAGAGTCAGTTCAGGACACTCATTTGGGGTCTCTTACTCCTCTGCAGAGGTGGAGTCGGTGTATTCTTCAGCCCCAGCCTACTGGCCATAAAAATTAGTCTATTCCACATTGTTCATACACACACACACACACACACACACACATATATATATATATATATATAATCGTCAGCATCTCGCTTTTTTCGCAGAAACTATCTTTGATGCAGATTACGCGGATGATCCAGCGCTTCTTACAATTGCACTTATGCAAACCAAATGTTTGCTGCATAGCCTGGATGTACCACCTAGACCATAAAGAAACGTATTGAGAAAAAGCTTCCTAGGAACTTCACAAGAATGCTAGGAGCTGTTTTGAAGAAATCCTAGAAGCAACACCCCACAAAAATCAGCTGCTGTATGGTTACTTACTTACCATCTCATAAACCATCCAAGTAAGATGAGCAAGACATGCAGGACATTGCTGGAGAAGTAAGAACAAACTCAGAAACGACTTTCTTCGATCGACTCTTACACAAAGACGCACTAGAGTTAGCCGACAAGAAAAGGCTTACATAAGCTGTGCAGATACTGGATACGGTCATGATGATCTGCTTGGAACAATGGATGATAGGGACCGTATGTATGAGGGACATAGGGAAATCCATGCTGTCAGCTAGAGTTGTTGATAATGATGAAGATGATAAAGAGAAGAGCCATGGAAACATAGATTTTCTAATCGTAAGATGAGTCCATCTTTACAGAGGAAGGAAATAGAGTGTCAGTTAGTCTTTGTACACGATATGAACGTACAGTTAACACAGAGACCTAAATCCTGGGCATAAAGATAACCCCACACGAGTCTACGTGCTGTTAAACTCTACTGATATTTTATTCATTAGTTGTCCGGGATGAAACACTTTGTTGTACATTTAAATATTGCCAAATATCTCTCCTCAATTGGACGAATATGATAGAGATGAAGATAATAGATGCACTGAAAAAATAAAACTAACAACGACCTATTTGTAAGAATCTTTAATTGGAATCATTTTTAGATGAGACTTCTTAATCTGAGAATTAATTTTTATTTATTGCGGACTTTTTTTTTTCATCTTGGTAGTTTTTTTTTTTTTGTGCTGTTTCTTCTTTCACTACGTTTCGGCCAAATTTCACCTCTGGCCTTCTTCAGGTGATTTACCGCGACCTCGGATAGGAATGCTGAGTCTTGTAACCGTATCCCCAGTAATAACTCCCTTCCATAGTTGTTGTCTATCGCACCACGTTTTTGACCAAGTAAACCTCTGACCGGCTTGGGTAGGATTTGAAACCGCTATCTTCTGACAATGCTCACCTGGAACCGTAGAGACTCAACGCCTCTATCCGCTGCGCCACGGTTTATTTGTAAGAATTTTTACAAAAGAGTTCTCAAGCTATTTACAGTAGCGTATAACTAAGAACTTCCCCTGGGAGATACTCAGCTTTAATCCTGAAGCTTCAGGGAATGTAGAGTACTCCTTCATTGCTATTAATCCTAGGTTCACTCTGAGCCAGACCAGTTTTATCTTTTAGGGTTCTATCTATGGGTCATATCGAACTTTTGTTTTATTTTTAGATGTCAGGCATGCAATAATAAGCGTTTATTTGCGAATTCGAAAATAGACAGTTGTTTAGTATCAGCTAATATTTAATATTCAAAGTTAAACAATTGTATAAATCTACTGATATTTAGGACTTAACGTGTCACTTAAAGATTAAAATCTTAAAGATGTGTATATAAGAACAGATTCGAAAACACTGAGGAAACGAAACTCAACTGGGCATATTCCACGGCAGACGATTTAGGGGGGGTCTCGACGTAAAAGACACGAGGGGGAGACTCTGAGAAGAGACATGAAGAAACTCGAAGCAGACGATTAATCACGCACGAACCCAAAAACATAAAATAGCCAGCGAGCGGAAACAAAACAGGCATCTGTATGTCTACCATTCTGTCTGTCTTTCTCTCTTCCTCTTATTTGTCTCTCTTCTGTTCACTATCTATCTTCTTGCTAACACTCCTTCCTCTCCATTACTATTTCGGCTGCCTGTTCGAGCTACAAATAAATTTCGTATTTACAAAACCAACGGGAATGTTTTGTGTTTAACTTGTTTACTTGGGTCAGGTTACCACTGGGTCAGGCTGATAGTTAAGGGGTAACGTAACAATACTTCAAACAATTATTGTCCAGGTTATATGTACCTGCATCTAATTGTGAGTCTACTGTCTTGGACTTAGGGGAATGTGGAGTGCCCATCCAATTCCATTACTCCCAGATTCACTGTGACCTGCATTACTTGTTTGGGTTCTATTTATGAGTCAAATAGAACAGCTTAATATTTTACAAGGATTATTATTAACTATTTGAAAAATTCAGCTTTGTGCAGGTTATTCGTGTTCGGTAGGAATATTTGATGTAGAGATATACTAATTTTGAAAGGTAATACTTGAAACTATTTAACCCTTTTAACTATGTGCAAACATTTGATTAATATCAGATTGAATTTTTTTGTGTTTGATAATCATAGTTGAAACTATTCAAGTGTTAGCCCAGTCGGCTGAGGCTTTAGAATACACCAATTGTATCTCTACAGAGTGGTAAGACAACTGAGTTCAGTTTCAATTGTTATATAGTTACATAATACATATGCATGCAGAAACATATTCAACACAATAAAGACGAGCGGACACAGTTCTTTAGAAAAATATACCTCTCACTTTATTTGAAAGAGTTCGAAAGGGTTACGAAAAGTATTATCTGTGAGAGGTGAGTTGGAGACTGAACAGAACTGCAATATATTGACCCCCAACTCTTCTGGCTACAGCAGCATTTCTTTCTTGTTCTCCTGGGCAGCTCAGCCGGGGGCATAGGGGCCCAGCCTCTGCTGAGACATGGTTCTCATTCCAGTATCTCCTTCTCCAACTGATCTGAACTTCTTGTGACCGGGGTTATATAATAATTTGACTCCCACCTACTTCTTGCGCGCGTCACATTTGTACTCAATTCAACCCGTCGACAGTCAAGGTTATCCCCTGATCCCCTGATATCTTCGATCGGATGCACCTGTTTTCAACATCTACCGTATTCACAGCACCTCTGGGCATGGTGACATTTCGGCAATCACCTTGTTGATATTATCCTTGAGCGGATGCAGCTGTCTCAACATCCTCTGATACACAGCACCTGTAGACATGATGACATTTCGGTGATCACACCGGTCTTATCAATCTATCTGTCGACAACATCCGCCGTATTCATACCTGCAGGTCACCTTAATATATTACACAATGTCAAAATCAGTTCTATTTCAAACAATTGAGTTTAGCATAATTATGTTCTATTTGACCCATAGATAAGACCCTATCAGGAGCTACCACTACGAGCCAGATTGGATCAAGAAGCAATGGCAATAAAGGGGTACTCCAAATTCCCTAGAGCTTCAGTATTACTGTAACCTCAACATCAGGTTGTTTCTTGTTATATCCAGGACATTCGTTGCAGGAGTCTTACCCTTCTGCCGAGATACATTCCATCTATTCTACAGCCCGAGCCGACTGGACAATGTAGAGAGAATAGAAAAGGGTTGCTGCATGCAATTGATTCGACTTTGAAATGGAAATATATGTCTCGTGTAATGATTGGGTACATTTCATGAAACTAGTAGTAACGTGACACAGTATTTATTTAAGATTTTACAGGAATTTAAGATTTTAAAACGTATACATTGTTCAGTCTTTTGATGTTGAAGACGTCAACAAAAACATCTTTTTAAAATAAAAAGTTACTTTCTCTCCCAATCTATCTATCTATCTATCTATTCAACAAATACATTTAATATCTACGTATCTGTCGACTAATTTATCAATCAATCTATCTATCTAGTTGCTTGCTAGCTAGCTATCAATGTAAGGCATTTCATATGTATGTATGTATGTATGTATGTATGTATGTATCTATTCAACAAACACATTCAATATCTACGTATCTGCCGATTAATTAATCTATCTATCTATCTATCTAGCTAGCTAGCTATCTAAGTAATGCATTTCATATGTATGTATGTATATATGTATGTATGTATGTATCTATCTATCTATCTATCTATCTCCACATGTATGTATGTATGTTTCTCAGTATCTCAGTATCTATCTATCTATCTATCTATCTAAGCCTAGTCCTATTCTATCTATCTATCTATCTATCTAACTAGCTATCAAAGTACATAATTTCATATGTATGTATGTATGTATGCAACGAATACATTTAATATCTACGTATCTGTCGACTAATCTATCTATCTATCTATCTATCTATCTATCTATCTCAGTCCGTTCATATCAGTCTTTTTATATCTACGTATCAAACTCTCTCTCTCTCTCTCTATATATATATATATATATATATATATATTTATGTGTGTGTGTGTGTGTGTGTGTGTGTGTGTGTGTGTGTGTGATTTTTTCTGCATAGGCTTCCACGCTACCCACGACTTCAATTTCGACACAAATACATCGATGTAGATGAATGATGGGTTCTACCCGAGCGCGCATATCTCTGCCACATATAGTGAATTTTTGACTAGTTGCTTATATTAATACACTGACTGCTCTATCTATTCTTACAGCACGCTTGTCTTGAGATGCAATTTTGAGGCCTTGGTCGCTGACCTCCACCCCTGTGCTCGTCAAGATACGCTAATAGAACCGATCAGTTGCCAGATCTTTCGAAGACAAAGCATTTATATATATATATATATATATATATATATATATATATATATATATTGGTTCGGAACGTATTTCTTTTCAGCATATGAACTTGGATCACCTGTTTGAAAGTGAAAGATGTTTATATTTCCCTTTATGCTAATGCCATGAGAAAAGGCATGAAACCATATCTCCGGTCCAAAATATTCTCCGAGTTTTGAAGCCTTGTTAGAGAGCAACCTATCTACGAGAAAGAAAGTTTTGAATTCACCAAACGAAATCTGATGCTTAGGCTTCGGTAATGAAGATTTGGGGTGGATGAGATACCGGTTCATTGCCATAACTCCCCATTCAACTCAGACCCGGAGTGGTAACATCTGTTTGGGTCCCGCTGATGAGTCAAATAAGTAAGTAAAGTTGGCAACCGGAGACGAGGATGACTTGAAGGCTCCCTTTTCAATAGTTACTACACTGAGGTGTGGGAGAGTGCGCGACTCCTTTTCCTGGATTTCTCCACTTTACGCTTGATACGTACCTTATATTGCTGAGTGTTAAGGAAGGATGTATTAAGTACCATTTTTTGAGTCTTTGGTATGACGCGAGCTGGGATTGAACCCAGGTAAATGTTATCCGTATCCGATTGGAGAGTGTGTAAAAAACCTCTACTCAAAGCATAAATGTACTATGAACATGATTACCTAACCTAAAGGCATGAAATAACTCTGTACAGTTTAACAAAAACCAATAAAGCAATCAATTTATCATCGAATATTAAGACTAACTTGGAGGAGAGGAACCAGCAGGGATACAAAAGGAAGTGATGAAATCAATAATGTTAAAGTGTGAATGAACACCTGAATAAATCAGTGAACATCTCGTAAGACTTCCCTGGAGCTGACTACGACTGCATTCTAAACGCTTTGAAGAGTCATATATATATATATATATATATAGTATTATTCGGTGTTTTTTCTTCTTGTTTTTGGTTTACATCAAAAACGCAAAAAAGGATGGAAATAAATTTATAATCCTAAAATAACCGGTCTTTGTTTTTTTCTTTAAAAAAAGTATATATATATATATATATATGAGGCACATCAACGTACATAACAACCTCCTTATTCACCAGACCATGCTCCCTGTGACATTTTCTTTTTGTTAAGCTCAAAGGGGATCATCCTTTTTGAGGGCAGAGAGACCTTCAAAAATGGTGGTAATGACGGCATTGAGAAGCATCCCAGAAGAACTCTTCCATAGAAGCGTGGCAAAAGAGCATCAGACGTAGATGGACTTACTTTGAAGGGAAAACCATGAAGTTTATTGTTTGGCACTGAAACAAATTGTTTGTGATGGTTGTGCCATTACAGATGTAACTCATATATACTTTACAGTTCACAAAATCGGGTAAGTTCCCATAGCACAGTGGTTAACGGACTGGACATTGGCATTGAAGTAAGGGAGATCGAGCTCCAATCACGTTATTACGTTCCCTTTCGGACCAATGCCCTTGCTAATAGTAAGAACTCCCTTTTTTCCCCAGCAATAGGTTAGACTTTTCCATAACTGTCCTTCTACAGTTTTTTTCTTTTATTATATATATATATATATATATATAATATACAATACAGAAACACACACAGAGACGGAAAAAGGTAGTAGACAGTTGAATTATAAAGCAGAACAACATTAAACAGAACTAAACTATACATGCACAGGGAAAGACACGAACGCTCAGCCAGTAAAAAAATCCCCAACATACACACACAAATACATACAATGAGCCGGAGAATACGGCTTATAAACTTTATGGCATATCAGCGATCATAGATTAATTAGGGAAAATAGAAGTACACCCACACAAACTCACTGAGTACACTCTTGTATAAGGAAAACGAACAAGAAAAAGAAAAAAGGGAAAGAGAGAACCAACACATGTCGAAAAAAAAATCCATCACATAATTGAAAAGAAACGGCCACCCTATCAAAATGTTCACCACTATATAAATCAAAGGTGACACCGCCAGAAGTCATTAAACTCTCCCGCAGATAGCGAAAAAACGCTTGAAACACGTGTAGGAGTAAAAGAAATAATATAAAATATAAATCTCTTTGTGGACCTATTCAATTCAGAATATACGTTTACACACACACACACACATACACATACACACACACACACATATATATAGTTATCATGTAGGTGTGATGAATGGGCATGATGAATGATGTGACCGTTTCAATTCTTAACAAAATATAAATTTCTCATCTTTATTTTTCGTAAGGGTCGAAACTTTGTAGACGTGTGAGCCAGAAGGACTGCTAAACATACGTTTTCTTAACCAACGTTGTGCTTCTATGTTCAAACTTTTATGTCTTTGCTCCTTGACGACTTCTCGACTGAGGTCCGCCAGTCGGCTACTTTGCTCCCGCCTTCTTGGGAACCCGTTTGCTGTGACTCTCATGACTCTGTCTGACCGTGACTCTAGGTACCTGCACATATATAGTTTCATAACACCTACCTGTTCTTCTGGTTGTCTTACTGGCTATCAACCTATGTGATCTGTTTACACCCACGCATCACTTGTTTTCCGGTAATTAATCCCTCATTGACCGCTCTGAAAAGATCAGTATGTAACAAACTAATTATTCTTCCTCATCATCATGTCGATCCGCGAGCAGGGATTTCCCTGACTCTCTCTCCTCATTCGTCTCAATCGTCCATCGCAATCGACAGGTCATCCAAATTCCATCCTGTGTCTGTACTGAGCTGTCGAAGATAGGTTCTAGCCGGACGTCTTACAATTGCTCGTCCATGTGAAAGGGTCCATAGGAGAACGTCACTTGTGAGTTCGTCTTTGCTTCTCCTGCCGTATCTTACATGTCTCGTTGGTATTGTTTGGATGGTTTTAGAGATAGGAGGCAGGTGACCGTACAGGTGCTGTTTTGTGGGATGTTGCTTCCAGGATTTGTTAAATATGGCTCGTAGCATTCTTGTGCAATTGCCGTCAAGCTTTTTGTCCGTGCGCTTAGTCAGCGTCCACGTGGTGCATCTATATAGTAGTATAGAGACGGCTGTTACGTGGAAAAAATCCCGTTTTGTTTTATCGGATAGATCTGGCTTCTATATGACCGAAAGGCTCTTGATAGCTGACAGTGTTTTTGCTAGATTCGACGCTGTTTTGGAGGAAGGTTATTTTGTCCACTAGTTTCAAGGAGTCTACCTGTTAGGTCAGAGATGTTGCTTGTTTGATTTTGATTCGAGTACGTGTACTCTGTTTCGTCTGCATTGACATGGAGGCTCCTCTAATATCTAGCAAGAATTCATACAGTTTAAATAAATTCTTTCTTTTCAGTAATCACGTGTTTGTTAAGTGGTTTCAAAGTTCACTATTTAAAAAGAAAATCTGAATATGAGCATAGGTAAAAAATCATATATAATAGTAGTAACTCTCGTCAAGTAAGAACTTTAAGTTTATAAATCCCCAAAATTCACTCTGAATTGTCCAGCAGGACACATAGTGTTATAGGCGGTGGTTTCCTAAGCTTCTAAGGAGACAATCATTTGGAGCTTGCAGGTCCAATCCTGACTGCAGGCGAGTAACAATACAGGAAAGCTTAACACTTGTACCCGGTTATGGCTAACGGAATCAAAACAGCGACCCACGTAGATTCAATAAAGGACGTAGTTCGAAGTTCCGTGAAGGTTACCGAGTTCGACAAGTACCAGAAGAAGGCCGGAGGAAATATCGGCCGAAAAGTTGTGGAAATAATGATAAAGATGGAGACAATAGTCCGAAAACCCTTAATGATGAAAATTTACTATTCAAATAATTATTTATCAGATATTATCACTGTGGGTCAAAGTGGACTTGGGAATAAAGGCAAAGAAGAAGTGACTCCTCATCCCCCAGATATACTGAACTGGAACCATTGTGTGTCATGCTCAGATTTCGGGAAGGGTGTGTGTTTGTGTAAATATATAAACGGTTGACTGTGTATGTTGAGAGATAGAAAAAGGAGAATAAAGAAAATACTATTTCTTAATAGATTCGTGAAATCTATTATTCACATGTAGTGTAGCATTAAGTCTTGAGCAGTTAAACGCATGGAAAAACACAGCTACTTAATCAGTATGGTTGACAGCCATTGAACTCGAGGTCAATTTCAGACGACGGCTCCCATTGAACGATTTAAATCAAGTGACCAAAACGATTCTAGAGAAAGAAATAATTTGGAGAGTTTATTACGAAGAGACACTTAACTTGACTAGTTGAATGCTCCATCTTTCTCTCTGATTCTTCGTTGGACACAGCAGGCAATGAAAAGAAAATTCGCAAAGAAATAAAAAAAAAACATGCTCATGAAAATATGGTCCTGTTGTTATTCATTATCCAAGCAGAGAAAGACTGAACAACTGGAAGTTAAGACAGAAAGCAAAGATTTAAAATAAAGATGGTAATACGAGGGCAACACGAGGTGACCAATAAGATAACCGAAGTTTGAAATAGTGTGAAAAAAGTGAGGAGATGGGTGTTAGGAAACTGGAATAAATGACCTCCAAAAAAAGTTGACGTCATAACAGCATCTATATTGATCAGCATAGAAAATGATCGAAGTCTAATTTACCGATCTGATTCATTCTTCAACCGAGAATGATCTATTAGATTTGAGTTCCTTTTAAAGAGTAGCACTCTGAGAAAAATTAATTTCTTTTTGTTCTGCCGACAATAATTTCACACCAATCCTTTCTTCTTCTTCTTCTTCTTCTTCTTCTTCTTCTTCTTCTTCTTCTTCTTCTTCTTCTTCTTCTTCTTCTTCTATCTCCAATTTTCCTACCATTTTTCTGTTGCAAAATTTCTTTTCCTTTTCGACCATTTTGAAACTCCTTTTCTTCTTTTCTTCGTCGAATTTCGTGATGTTGTTGTTGTTGTTGTTGTTGTTGTTGTTCTTCTTCTTCTTCTTCTTCTTCTTCTTCTTCTTCTACAATTTTTAATAATAATCTTCCTATAGCAAATTCATTCGTTTATTACAAACTTTCTTCTTCTTCTCTTCTCTTATTCCTTTTCTCTTCCACCACAAATGTTCTTCTTTAATCGTCGCTATTTTTCTTCTTGCCGATTACCTTCTTCTTCTTCTTCTTCTTCTTCTTCTTCTTCTTCTTCTTCTTCTTCTTCTTCTTCTTCTGCCCACTGCATGTGTAAAACAAAATGATAATACGAACAGTGTATTTTGTCGCCGACTTAACAAACCTTACCACCAACCTTTCCCCGTTCTCCTCCGCATTCCAAAAATCATATTTGATTACCAAATTGATTTATCGATTGATAGATTCTATCTTAATAAATTAATACACGACATTTGTTTGTTTCCGTATTTTTCAATTTCCTTTCCTTCTATCTCCGTTCAAATTTTCATTTTTTTTTTTTTTGTTTCATATATTTTTTTTTTAGATTACAGTAGAAATAATTATCAGATGAAAATTTCAAAAGTATTTTTGCTTTTTCAGCAACACTGAATTCACCAGTATTTTATTTTTAAATTAATGTTCAACATATAATATCTTTGGTAAGAAAAATTGGATATTGCAGAATCAACGATATCGACAGTGAAAGATAATTCGTTTCCTTTGTTTTACGGCATATCAACTATCAGGAATAATTTAATGCCAAGGTCATCTTGTTGAAGAACAATTGGGGAATTATCTAACCCATATCTGAAGAGATAAAGGACTCAATACAATGATTAAGAGTAAAAGTCCGAAAGTTATCGTAATAGCGCGACTGGAGTTTGAACTCGTTTACTTCGAAAGCACAACCCAGCTCTTTATCCATTGCGCTACGGGAAGTCCCCAGTTTATACGTTGCTGTTCTGTAAAGACACAATCCACGTCCATTTTGGTGGAGGTTGTTGTTGTTGTTGCCTCTTTTGTTGTCGGGTGGTCGTCTTAGTAAAAGTAAGACAGATGGGGAACACACAAGAAAGTTACGAGGTGCATACGATAAGTTTACAGACTTTTTCGTATGGGCATTTAAAATTGTTGTAGACTCTTCAGTATCTTATTGCTATATATCTTATGAGATGACTGACTAATTGTTATGATTTCAGGTTCAAATCAACAGCTACAGCAGCAATTGGAATACACCCTACGAAAGCCTGATTGTCACAGCTTGTGAGATTCAAAAATGCAATCTGACACTTTAGAAGAACGATATGAAATAAAATTGTTTTAAACTTGGAAAAAATGCCACAGAAACGTATGGAATGCTTCAGACTGCTTTTGAACCATCTTGCCTGAATCGAGCATGAGTTTTTGAGTGGAATAAGAGATTCAAGGAAGGCAGGGAGTCTGTGAGAGGTGTGGGACGGGTAAGGAAGTCAATACACCACAGTTGATTGGCCAAAGGGTTAGGCTTAGGGTTACTATGTTGAGGTTTTAAGGGAGTTCAGGAAGAGATTCCCAGGGAAGAGGCCAGCACTCTTCAAATCGGGTCAGTGGCATTTCTAAGAGGACAATGTGTCAGGCCACAATTCCATTCTTGTCACAGTCTGTTTGACCAAGATGGGCATCAAGACTCACTGTCCCTATAGTCCAGATCTAACGCCTAGTGACTTTTGATTATTTCCTAAGTTCAAGGAGAAACTTAGAGACTGTTGTTATGAGACAATTGAGTAGATGAAAGAGGCATTGCAACCGGAGGAGATTACTTCGAAGGGGACTAGAGTTTCATGTGTGTACAATTAATAAAAGTGCCCATACGAAAAAAGTCTGGAAACTTATCGTATGCACCTCATATTTCTTCTTTTTTCTATCTAGTCGGAGCCTCTGGGACATTAGTCTCTCTCTCTCTCTCTGTGTCTCTTTCACTTTCTCTCTTTCTCTTACTTTGCTACTTCCGGATGCGAGCTGATTTCGAACTCCTATTCGACTTTCTGAGTGAATCTCTCAATTCATCTCTTCACCTCTTTAACGGTACCTCGGAATCACTAAGAACTAGATAGCCCAGTTGACCGGTGCCGTAGAATACTCCGACTGCATCTTTATTGATTGGTAAAGCAGCATTTCCTCAAACACCTGAGGTCGACACTGACTTCTCTAACATTGTCACTGGAATCTTGCAAGGATTTTCTTTCAGTTCATAATATGCCAATTATTTAATGCCAAATCCATTTTATACATATAAACAGTTGTATTTCAAACAATTCAGTTTAGTATGAGTGTAGGTTTTTGTTTACACACAGTTTCAATGTGAAAACAATTCCATTTCAAGCAATTCAGTTTAGCATAAGTATTGCATTTACTTCTATTTGACCCATAGATGTGACCCTATCAGTAGCTACCACTCCAGGCCACAGTGAATCAGGGAGGGATGGCAGTCCCCCAAAATTCTAGCATTTCTATAACCTTACGATAAGATTGTTCCGTCTCATAATCAGGACACACGTTGGGGAGGGTCTTATCGCTCAATAGAGATGCAGTCTGTGTATTCTACAACCCCAGCTGGCTGGGATATGTAGGGATTTAAACAAAATATAGATAATGTTTCAATCACGACGCTACAATCTCGTCGCTAACCGGCAAGTCTCTGAAATTATCCGTGCCTCCCATCAGGCAGTATGTGAAGGTTTTTTTTTCTTAATTCGGATTAGGGGTTGGCGAAGTCACACACGAGCCGAGACAAGTCCGCTGCTGTTCAGTACCGGTCATAAGTTCCCTAAGTGTAAAGTAAACTATACTAGTAATTGTAGCACGAATATCTGGTGACCCTGCTGGTACTATTTACCAACCCCTCCGCTCGGGCAGGATATGACACAAGGTCAATTTTTAAGCGGAGTTTAACAGGTTTCAATTCAGAGTTTTCCTTCTCCTAGACTAGTTGCCTAACCATGGCTGAAGAACCTAGTCTGTCCTACTATTTACCCATAGCTGGAGGGAGAATTATTGGATTCATACCTTTCCCAAGGGTATTAGTGCTATGTGAAATGCAATCAGTCTCTTCCAGGATTTGAACTCGTATTGCCGTGTTCATTTCCTACGGTGATAACGACTACACCACTGTGACCCTGCTGGTCATAGATTCACTTGACCCGAAGATCAAGAGCAATGTGAATCTATACTTATCATTGTTTTTATCCCGGCACGTATGCCAGGTGGTCCGGTGCAAAACGAGAACAGCAAATTAATACTGAGGGTATTGACTTCTGTAATTAGTAGATCACTTCATGTACCACAATAGCAATATCTGAAAGTGACGTCAAAATTCGCATATCAATACACTAACTGCTATTGTTATATTATCTACCGTATGGAAATCTGATCTCTTTATTGAAATAAAACGGAAACTCTTCTAACATGTCAATGTGTAAGTACTGTAGTTTGGCATCATTGTTTAAACTCTTACAAAACGCTTGCAGAAAGGGGAGAGACGGGAAATACACAAGGATTTTACGTGCTTTTGTGGACCTATCCTGAAAGCAGCACCTCACAAAATAGCAGATGTACTGCTACTTAAAACCCATATCACAAACCATCTAAGTATGACAAACAGGACATGCTACTAGCTGCTGGTGAAGCAAGGGCAAATTCATAAAGCTGGTTCACCAGAGATTCTTCTACATGGACAAAGCCGTGTTGGCCAACCAACAAAACATTCATTAGGTCAATGCGGAAAATGAATGTCATTAAGAGGACCAACGAAGAACGATGGTCCATGCATAGCATGCATTCCCTTCATTCTCTATGCATGCTATCATTCGTGATGATGCATGCTATCATCACGACTCAATAATATATATATATATATATATATATTGGCGGCATTTCCTCATTAATACTAATTTTGTTGAGCATAATAAACATTTTCTGTCTACATATGCACCTTTCGGATACAAGTTCCATAGCACAGCATTTAAAAAACATTTATGCCCAACAAAAGAATTACGAAATATTATCACCGAGAACACAACAATATTAGAACATTAAAAAAACAAAACAAACAAAAACTACAGAGTCTCGTAGCACTACATATTAGAAACATGCAACCCAAAATTAACAGAATTAATTTTCAAACCAGTGCTAATGTATTTAAATGCCTTTAGCTACTGACACTATTGATAGAACAATGTTAAAAGTAAACGCTACACACTGCAACGGCCCAGACGCTCTTCTTCTTACAAAGTATTAATGTACATACAAAAGTTACATCACTTTTGTAATACATCCTCCCCTATTAAAAGTCGGGCAGAAAGTACTCGGGAAATAAACAATTAGGAAAAATACGTCAATCAATTCCCGCCGAATATTATAAAATCAATACGGCAATATGAAAGGATCAACAAGAAAATATGAAGACAGAAAATGTCGAGATCACGGTATGCACTGCTGATGACACCCAATAAGGTCGAAGCTGCTGTTTAGTGTTCCGTAAGTCGCATGTGGGTATTTGGCAGATATTCTGGTCATGGTAATTTAATTAAATATATATATATATATACGTGTGTGTGTGTGTTTTATTTACATGTTATATGATCAAATTTAAGCGTCATCATAAAGTATTACTCAAAGAAAGGTTATCTCTCGTCCTTGGTATTGGATTTTTTTATCCATTCGCCCCATTTCCACAATGTGTCTCATTTCCGGTCTGTTCTCAATAGAAAAAAAAGCAGTCTCTTATCGGTGCCATTTTTCCTCCGGCCACGCTGTATGTGACGTTTCATTCTTTTTTTAAAACTGTAACAAAATACTTAGACAATTGCAATGTAATTTGTGTGTCCAGCAAAAATAAGACGAATTAAAAGCAAATATTTCTCTTAGTGAATATACTTACTTTTGTTTAATTCTTCCTCATAAGATATATACGAGGATCATTAAATAAGTTTCCAGAGTTTTTTCGTATGGGCACTTTTATTGTTAGTACACACATAAAACTTTAGTACTTTTCGAGGTAATCTCCTCTAGCTGCAATGCACTTGTACCGGTCTATCAACTTCTGTGAGGCCCCATGGAAGTCCTCTTGTGTGAGGGTGTCAATGACCTTCGTCACAGCCTCTTTCATCTCCTCAATTATCACATAACGACAGCCTCTGGGCTAAGGGAATAACCAAAAGTCATAGAGACCAACGTCTGGACTATAGGGACGGTGAGGAACTGTCTTGATGCCCATCTTGGTCAAATAGTCTGTGACAAGGATGGAGTAGTGGACTGGTGCATTGCCCTGGTAGAAATGCCACTGACCCGATTTGAAGAGTGCTGGCATCTTCCCTAGGAATCTCTTCCTGAACTCCCATAAAACCCCAACATAGTAACCATAACCCTAACCCTTTGGCCAATCAACTGTGGTGTATTGACTTCCTTACTCCACCCAAAGCTCTCATCATCCCTCACAGACTCCTTGCCTTCCTTAAATATCTTATTCCACTCAAAAATTGATGCTTGATTCATGCAAGATGGTCGAAAAGCAGTCTGAAGTATTCCATATGTTTCTGTGGCATTTTTCCAAGTTTAAAACAGAATTTTGTTGCATATCGTTCTTCTAAAGTGTCAGATTGCATTTTTGAAATTCACCAGCTGTGACAATCAGGCTTTAGTAGGGTGTATTCCAATTGCTGCTGTAGTCGTTCATTTGAAACTGAAACTATAACAATTAGTCAGTCATCTCATAAGATGTCTAGCAATAAGATACTGAATTTTCAAGAGTCTGCAACAATTTTAAATGCCTATACGAAAAAAGTCTGGAAACTTATCGTATGCACCGAGTATAATCATTTTACATTTACAACTGAAAGTAGTGAAACAAAAGAGAGGCTACGCAACAATATATTAAATGATGTATACAATAGTTTTGCATAGGGTAATTTTGAACTTTGATAAAAAAGTATTCAACCATGACTTTAAAAATTTTCCTTCTTTATACAACTAAAACAACTTTACGAGATATTACTCGCCAAATATCTGGCAAAATGGCGAACATAAACTAGAGTTATAACAGAAAATAACATGTATCCAATACTTATTCGTTTCCTTATATATATATATATATATATATATATATATATATATATATATATATTTAAATATATATATATATATATATATAATTTCCATTTAACAATTTTCATATCAAATCCTTTAAAAACTCTTCTACGACTTTCTCAGAAAACTCTTCTCCACAAAACCAGTCGAGCTCAATAAAAAATGACAAAAAATATAACAATTTTTCTAATGACTTTCGTTTATCTCTCTCACTCTTCCTCTCACTCTCACTCTCGCTCTCTCTCTCTCTCTCTTTCTCTTTCACACACACACACACACACAGACACACATATATATATATATATATATATATTCTTAAATTATGATCTTTCCCGACATACCCCACGTCATCAGAGATATATTCATGTTTTCATCTTTCTATAGTCAACAAATCATCGTGTAATGTTGCAGACAGTTTACGTAATAACGAGTCAAATATCCGTTACATTGTAATATTTCTTCAATAACTTCTGAGAATGATTATACGAGACGATATCTAGTAGTCGTTTAATAAGCTTAGCTTACACGTGGCACAAGGCCATAAGTGTGGTGAACCCAGTGTGAAACGATCTTAATAAAAATATTCTTCGAAACTAACATGCTCATCATTGCACTTTCCTGTAACATATTGACCTTCGGCCCAGCAGTCAATCGAGAAACAGGGGCATCCGGTCGACGACAACAAGATATAGCCTTGACCGTGGACGGGTTGAATTGGGTGCAAATGCGACGCTCACAGGAAGCAGGTGGACGTCAAACAATGGTGTAACCCGGTGCGACAGATAGTTGGAGTCAGTTTGTTGCAGTTCGAGGCAGTGAGAACCATGTCCCAGCAGAGGGCTGGGCCCTCAGGACCCCCGGTTGATCAGCCCTGCAGAATGAGAAAGAAGTGCTGCTAAAGATGGGGGAATTTGGGGTCAATATGTTGCAGTCTGTTCAGTGTCCAACTCACCTCCCACACATAACCCTTTCGCAACCCTTTCGATTAAAGTGTGAGAGGTTTTCTAAAGAAGTGTGTTCGTTCGTCATTATTGTTGATTATGTTTCCGCTTGTATATGTGTATAGTTGTATATGTATTACGGCTACACAGCATTCCGAAGTACCCTAAGAAGTTTTATGGCATGGCACTGTAGCTTAGGCTTAGATTGCATCAGTTGCATTTCCAACCACAACCAAAATAGAAGCGCGTTCAATTGGGAATGGCATTAAACATTCAGTTTACCCGCTGATTTAAAATATGGATTTGTTTGGTTTGGTTTGGTTTGGTTGGGTTTTATGGCATATCAACCGATGTTGGGTATTTAATTCCAAACCCTATTTATACATATATATTAGATACATATATGATTTGTAAACATTAGTCACAAAGTTAAATAGTTCCAAGTATTTCTATGTATCTCTAACAATTTAATTAAACATTAGTCATTTCTTTACACACTAAATGTTGGTTGGTTGGTTGGTTGGGTTTTATTGAATATCAACCTTTGTAGTTTATTTAACGCCAAATCCATTTTTGTGCAAATTGTCTATTCTATTTCAAACAATTCAGTTTAGCATGAATGCAGAGTTTGTCAAAAACTTTTCTATTTCAAGCTATTCGGTTTACTCAAAAACTTCTATTTCAAATTCAGTTTAGCATAAGTATGCAGTTTAGTTCTATTTAAACAATAGATAGGGCCCTCTCTGGAGCTACCATTCCGGGGCAGAGTCGACCAGAATGGCAATGAAGGGGTGCTCCGCATTCCCCAAAGTCCCAGCATAACTGGAACCTCACCATCACATTGTTTTGTGTCATAACTAGGTCACTCGTTTGTGGGGAGTCTTACACCTCTGTAGAGGTATAGTTGGTGTATTCTACAGCCCCAGCCGACTGAGCAACACAGTTAATGATCAAAACGTTTTATTTCAAACAAACCACAAAGCATATTCAATATATTGCACACAGTTTAAATGTCAGACACTTCTATTTGACCCATAGATACGGCCCTATCAGGTGCTACTTCTCTTCAATAACAATGAAGGAGTATGCTGGATTCCCCAAAGCTGGTGTCTCACCATCAGATTATTTAGTGCCATATCCAGGACACCTTGGTGGATTCTCACTCCTCTGCAGAGATGCAGTTAGTGTATTTTACAACTTTAGCCGACTAGCCCAAACAGGAATTGAAGGAAGAGTGATCAGCATCAAATTGGAAGAGACGGAACTGAGTTCAAATTTTCTGGGAGTCTCTTTGCATGTATATCACATAAATACCATCAGACAAGAACCAAAACCAGCCCAGTTGGCTGTGACTGTAGAATACACTGACTGCACCTTTTCAGAAGGGTGACACCCCGCCCCAACCAATGTGTATCCTGGACATAACATTAAACAATGTGATAGCATGTCATCAGTAATGCTGGAGCATTGGGAAATGCAGAGTACCATATCACTGTCACCGCTTCCAGGTCCACTCTAGTTCAGAATGCTAGGGCCAGATAGAATCCTATCAGTGGGTCGAATAGAAATGTTTGACATTTAAACTCTGCACTTATACTAAACTGAATTGTTTGAAACACAATTGTTTGTATATTTAACCGTTTGTAAACAAATGACTGATGTTTAATTGAATTGTTAATGATAATAGCAATACTTGGAATCATTAAACTTTGTTGACATGCTAAATGCTAAATTGAATTCTTTGAAATAGAACTGTTTGATTATTTGACTGTGTATAAACAAATGACAGATATTTAATTGAATTGTTAGTGATACATAGAAATACTCTAAAACATTTGTGCATTTGTAAATAGAGTTATTCATATTAAACAGAAATAAGTGAAACCATTTAACTGTAAAAAAGTGAATTTAGACTCTATTAAAAATGTTATCAAGAAAATGTGTTTAGAAATCATATATTTGGCATTAAATAACCTACAATGGTTGATATGCCATAAAACCCAAACAAACCCAATCCTGTATATTTAATATATATTTATAAAGAGGATTTGGCATTAAATAACCTACAATGGTTGATATGCCATAAAACCCAACCAAACCAAATTCTTTATATTTAATATATATATGTATAAAGATGATTTGGCATTAAATAACCTACAATGGTTGATATGCCATAAAACCTAACCAAACCAAATTCTGTATATTTAAAATATATTCATAAAGAGGATTTGGCATTAAATAACCTACAATGGTTGATATGCCATGTAATCCAGCCAAACCAAATCATATATATTTAATATATATGTATAAAGAGTATTTGGCATTAAATAATCTATAATGGTTGCTATGCCATAAAATCAAACCAAACGCACCAACCGATCCAGTACTTCTTTGTTATAATCAGAATCCTAAATAGACAGACAGGATCCGATATACATATTAACAACACAGGTTTACTTAGTAGACAATGAATAAGGCTGAATGGTCTCAGTGTATTCCATAAATAAATCTGATATAATGGAAGGCAGATCAATACTCTCTGGCCCAAATGCACTAAACATATCGATCTTATCACTTTAATCTGTGTGGGAAGGGATTAAATCTCTTATCCTACGTAACTCTGTCATATTTCAAAGTCCTTCACGTTATTTAATATCTGATTTTAAAGATGGAATGCAGCGTAGAACGAGAGAAGTCAATCCTGGATTGAAATACATTCTTTCTGATGTGATACAAAAATGGCTGAACAGTCTATCGATCAAGCAGTCGAGAAACTAAGAAAAGACAGACATTCCCAGTTGACTAACCTTGCGTGACTGTTCTTTTTTAGCAGTCCTACGCCTTTTCAACTTTTGCCATCAATTCTGAAGTAATGACAACTCACTAATCTCAATTTTCAGCGACCAATTATCGTTAACTCTTGGAGATTTCACTTTACAGCAAATGTTTAGGGACTCTTCGTAAGTTCTACCATAAGCGTGATTGATAAAATTGGCTTGTCGTCTTAGTCTTTCGCAAACTTTGTTATCATATACTCGTAGGATTTAGGCCTTTGGCCGTGTAAATTACAATAATCACTTAGATTATCATTTGTTAGTAACTGTTAATTGTTTTTGTATCGATTCTTTAGAAATTCATTTGAAATTAGACAAAAGCCTTTGAAAAAGTGTGGAACATAATGCAGTCGAATGGTTATAGAGCGAGACGGATAGAAGTTTACATGTGAGTTCGATTCTCACTAAGTGCGCTATGCCTTTGTTCTTGTACCATAAGTAAGCAAACCGCTAAAAATGCACTAACTGTTGCCCTTGAATATGTTTACCAACCCCCACCACTCAAGCAGGATGTGATACAAGGCTAATTTTTAAGGGGAGTATATCCTTGGTAAAGGGTTAGGAAAACTTAAAAAAAAAAGAATTCCTGCCAGTGGTACAAAGAACATTAAATAAGTTTACAGACTTATTCGTATGGGCACTTTTATTGATGGTACACACATGAAACTCTAGTCTCCTTCGACGAAATCTCCTCCGGATTCAATGCATTGTTGTACCGTTCCAACAATTTCTGGAAGGCTCCATGGAAGTCCTCTTCTGTGAGGGTGTCAATGACCTTTGTCACAGCCTCTTTCATCTCCTCAATTGTCTCATAACGACAGCCTGTGAGCTTTGGGAATAACCAAAAGTCACAGGGAGCAAGGACTTTACTATAGGGAGGCTGAGAAACTGTCTTGATGCCCATCTGGCTGAAATAGTCTGTGACAAGAATGGAGTTGTGGACTGATGTATTGTCCTGGTGGAAATGCCACAGACCTGATTTGAAGAGTGCTGGCCTCTTCTGACCGAATTTCTTCCTGAACTCCCTTAAAACCTCTACATAGTAACCCTAGCTCTAACCCTAACCCTTTGGCCAATCAACTGTGGTGTATTGACTTCCTTACTCCTCCCACACTTCTCATCATCGCTCACAGACTGCCTGCCTGCTTTGAATCTCTTATGCCACTCAAAAATTGATGCTCGATTCATGCAAGATGGTTGAAAAGAAGTCTGAAGCATTCCATACGTTTCTGTCGCATTTTTTCCAAGTTTAAGACAATTCTATTGTATATATTTCTTCCTCACGTCCAGATTGAATTTTTGAAATTCACCAGCTATGACAATCAGGCTTTATTAAGGTGTATTCCAATTGCTGCAGTAGCTGTTCATTTGAACCTGAAATCATAAAAATTGATTAGTCATCTCATAAGATGTATAGCAATAACATAATGAATTTTCAAGAGTCTACGACAATTTTAAATGCCAATACAAAAAAGTCTGGAAACTTATTGAATTCCTCTCGTATCACTTAATTCAGTTAAACGTGATTTTTTTACACAGAGTTAAACGATCAAACATTTCTATTTATACCAATTCAATTTATCATAAGCCATTTATTTGGTCACAGTTTAAATGTCAAACAATTTTATTTGACCTATTGATAGGACCCTATCAGATGCTACCATTCCAATCTAAGTTGACCAGGGTTCAGAGCTCCAACATCACTCGAGCCTCGCCATTAAATTATCAAAGTGTCATCTTAGGACACACGTGGCGGCTTGTTATACCTCTGCAGAGATGCAGTCGGTGTATTCAACAGACCCAGTAGATTTCCCATCCGCCAAAAAAGAACTCTGAAAAATGATATAAAACAATTATATTAAAAATGCAAATATGAACGAACAATAAATGCGATTCCTCAACCTCTAGGCATAAAACAATCCCAGGAGGTTGATGCGCCTTTAAAAACCATCGTTGCAATAAAATAAAAACTGGAACCTTTATTCTTAGATTGAATCAACTTTCCAGGACTTTTGACAAAACCTTGTATTCGAATGAATTCATAGTATAATTATTCAATCATGGAAATATTTTCACAGCTACTCTGTTTCGTCTCGGCACCTTTTAGTTAAATAGAATATTTCATCATCAAGTTATTAAAGTTATGGACAATTTTTATCTTTGCATATTAATTCATAGCATCATTATTCAGTCATCAAAGAATGTTTATTTCTCCCCGACCCAACATAAATTTTTGGATATCATTTTTGATGATTTTTTTTTTATTTATCAGAAATTCATCAGCAATTCCTATTTTTGGATCGATACATTTTTCAAGAAATGTCTCAATATTCTCAATTTATTGAATGATTACGCTGAGTAATCAAAAAGAACATTTTTGGCGTCTCTATTTAAATGCAATTTTAAAGAAAATATCTTTAGCAGACACGACATTAAAATACCATTAATATCAAAACAATTATCAATAACTTGAGGCATTTTACAGATCAGAATATTAGTCACACACACACACACACACACACACACACACACACACACACTCACATATATATATATATATATATATTGAGTTACCTAGCCGAGTTCAAATACGACATGAGGCTCTTTCATGTTAATGTTAATGAGGCTGTTTCATACAAATGCCTTTAGAAAAGGCATGAACCTGCCACTTTACACGTAAATAAATAAGTCGAACACAGACATTTTCCACATGCACACACATTTGTATATATATATATATATATATATATAAATTCTGCTGATCCAGTCAGAGAAAAAAGTCATCATCATCATCATCATATCGTGCTGGCAGCACGGATATCCCTGACCCTCTCTCGCCACTCTTCCCTATCGTTCATCGCCCTAGGTAGGTCTTCAGGACAACAACCTGTATCCTCACATAGCTGCTGAATGTACGTTCGAGCTGGTCGTCCTGCTTTTGCGCGGCCATGTGTGGGGATCCATAAGAGTACATCTCTTATGAGTTCATCTCTGCTTCTCCAGCAGTGTCCTGCATGTCTGGTTCGTCTAACTTGAATAGTTTTCGTGATAGGGGGCAGGTGGCCGTACAGTTGGTGTCTTGTGGGGTGTTGCTGCCAGGACGTCCACAAAGGGATTTATTTTAAAGTAATTTATTTCTCTTCAACGCATGTTTCTAGTTTTTTTACACTGTTTTCCGTAAGTGATAATGAAAACAGTACTCAACGCTAGAATCACGTGTCGAAGACAAATGAAAAGCTTAAAAATAAATCCCCTTGTAGACCTATTATTTTTTAAGTATATATATATATATGTTTGTATGACGAACCAGACATACAGGACACTGCTGGCGAAGTAGGGACGAGCTTATAAGTGATGTACTCCTATGGACCCCTTCACATGGCCGAGCCAAAGGTGGGTGACCAGCTCGAACATAAACCCAGCAGCTTTGTAAGGATACGGGGTGGAGCCCTGAGGACCTACCGGAAGCGATGAAGGATAGGGAGATGTGGCGAAAGAGGGTCAGGGATATTCGTGCTGACGGCACGACAAGATGATGATTTTACGACCGACGAAGGCATGGACAGCTATCGATAGGCTCTCGATCATATGGAAGTCGGACCTAACTGATAAAATGAAACGCAGTTTCTTCCAGGCAGCGGTTGTGTCGATACTGCTATATGGATGCACCACATGGACGCTTACGAAGCGGCTGGAGAGGAGGCTGGACGGAAATTACACAAGAATGTTGAGAACAGTATTAAACAAGTCCTGGCGACAACACCCCACGAGACTCCAACTATACGGACACTTGCACCCCATCACAAAAACTATACAAGTTCGACGAACCAGACACGCAGGACACTGCTGGAGAAGCAAGGACGAGCTCATAAGCGATGTACTCCTGTGGACCCCCACACATGGATGTGCAAGAGTGGGACGACCAGCACGAACTTACATACAGCAGCTGTGTGAGGACACGGGTTGTAACCCTGAAGACCTGCCGGAGGCGATGAATGATAGAGAGAAATGGCGAGAGACGGTCAGGGATATCCGCGCAGGCGGCGCGACATGATGATGATGATGATATCTGTGTATGTGTGTGTGTGTATACATATATCTAACGACCAAGAGTAGAGTGCGAAACAATGTCTATTTTTAAAGCAGAGTATAATAGGATTGAATTTAGAGTTTTCCTTCTCCTATGCCGGTTGCCATACCAAGGTTAAAGAACCCATTATGCCGTACAATTTACCCTAAGAGGTAGAAGAATAGCTTAATTCATACCATTCCAAAGGGTATTAGAGAAATATGAAATGTAAACAGTTTTGTTCAGGACTCGAACTCGGTTCGCAGTATTCATTTCTTCCGACGTTAGCTATTTCACCACAAACGCCTTCTAATATATATATATATATATATATATATATATATATATATATATATATATATGTGTGTGTGTGTGTGTGTGTGAAAATGATTGAATAAAACGCCGATGTATAAATTTTCATTTTACATTATCGAAAGGTTTGTTAAAAAAACAATAAATCACGAACTCTTTTCTTGTAAGCAAAGGTAATATTAGTTATAGCGTCAATATTATACAATATTGGAGGTGCCCGTGGTGTAATGGTTATCGCAGGAAGATACGGCGACATGAGTTCAAAACCTGGACGAGACTGATTGCATTTCACATAGCACTAATACCTTTGGGAAAGGTATGAATCCAATTATTCTCCCTCCAGCTATGGGTAAATAGTAGGGCAGACTGATTTTTCAGCCTTGGTGAGGCAACTAGTCTAGGAGAAGGAAAACTCTGAATTCAAACTTGTTAAACTCCGCTTAAAAATTGACCTTGTGTCATATCCTACCCGAGCGGAGGGGTTGGGTAAATATGATATTATACAAATATTTACATTGTAAGAAAGAAAAACTCTGCATCCAGTGTTGATTATGCATCATCTAAATCTACTAACTATATCATGCGTAAAAGATTTTCGAAGATTTCACAATGTAGGAGAAAAAAGAACTTGGCAACTATCAACTTGCAGAATCTGTGAAAAAATTAAACCCAATGTAACAAGCTCCAAAGCAAATTGCCCTATGATAACACAAAAAAAAAAAGACTTGTCCCGAAAGAAATTCGATATGTGAAAGCAACCTAAAATAACTATCACCTAATAGAATTTATCTTAATATTGCACCCAAGGCAACTCGTTCCAAAGATAACTTGCACCTTGATAACTTCCATGACAACTAGCTCCAGAAGCAACTTGCCCTAGGATAAAACACAAAGCACTCTATCCAAAAGCAGTTTGATATGCGAAAGCAATCCAAAGCAATTATCTTCTTAACATAAGTTATCTTAATACCACAAGTTGCCGTAACTCGCTCTAAAGGCAACTTGCTTCATGGTAACACCCTAGGCAGTTCGCTCTAAAGGCAATTCGATATCATAGTTGATAACACCCAAAGCAACTCGCTCCAAAGGCAATTTGCATTAATATAATACCCTAGGGAACTCGCTCCAAACTCCACTCGATAAGTGCAAAAATTAAAAGAAATTATTATCTAACAGAAGCTGTCTTAATACAGCACCTCACGCTATTCACTCCAAAGGCAACACGCTCCAAGGGCAACTTGCATTAAGATAATACCCAAAGACACTAGTTCCAAGGGAAACTTGTAATCTGATAACGCCCAAGCCATCTCGCTCTAAAACAACATGCCCTATGATAACACCCAAAGCAGTTCCTTCAAAATGCAATTCGATAAACGTAAGAAACTAAAAGTAACTCTCACCTTAACAGAAGCTGTCTTAATACTGCACCCAAGGCAACTCACTCCAAAGGCAACTCGCACTATGATAACATCCGAGAAAACTTGCGGAAAAGACAACTTGCACTATGATAACACATGAGGCAACTTACTGCCAAAGCATCTTGCAGTATGATAACACCCAAAGCAACTCGCTCCAAAGACAATTTGTCCTATGATAACACCCAAGTTACTCTGACAGCAACTTGCCTTATGATAAAACCCAAGGCAACTCGCTCCAAAGGGCAATTCGATAAGTGCAAGAAAACTTCGAATTCTCCTTTGCGGTAATTATCACCGTACAGAAGATGTCCTAATATTTCACAAAAGTAACTCGCAGCACTGACAATTCGGTAAGGGCAGAAAACTAAAAGCAACTATCACCGAAAAGAAACCGCCTAGATACTGCACCCAAAGCAATTCACTCTACATGTAACATGCGCTATGGTACAACCCAAAGCAACTCGTTCCAAATGCAATTCGTTAAGGGCAAGAAAACAAAAGTAACTATCACCGAAAAGAAGCTGCCGTAATATGGCACACAAAGCAATTCACTTTAAAGGTAACTGGCACTATGATACAACCCAGAGTAACTCGCTCCAAAGGCAATTCGTAAAGGGCAAGAAAACAAAAGTAACTATCATCTAACAGAAGCTGTCTTAATACTGCACCTATGGCAACACGCTCACAAAGCAGCTTCGACTATAATACCCAAGAAATTCGGCCAAAAGAAAATTGCAATATGAAAACGCCCAAGTCAACTTGCTAAAAAAGCATTTTGATGGGTGCATCCATAGTAGATTTGTATACTCTCAAATAACGTACAAATGTACTTATCATCTAACAAAAAAAACTCTTTTGCTCTGCACCCAAGGCAACTGGTTCCAAGGCACTATGATAACATGCAAAGAATTTCGCTTTGAAGGCAACTCGATAAGTGCAAGAAACGAAAGGCAAAAACCATCGAACAGAAGCTGTCTTAATACTGCAGTCTAAGGCAATTCACTCCAAAGGCAACATGAACTATGATAACACCTAAGTCAACTCGCTCTAAAAGCGACTTAAACTATTTTAACATTTAAAGCAAATAGTTCAAAAACCAATTCGGTAAGTGCAAGAAACCACAAGTATCTATCACCTAACAGAAGGTTGTCTTAATACTGCACTTAGAGCAACTCGCTCCAACGGCAACTTGCCCTATGATAATACCCAAGGCAACTCGATACAAAGGCAAATTTGGTGCAACAAATCAAAATGAAACAGAAAATGTCATAATACCGCACGTTTGGCATTCCAATCTAAACGTTACACCCAAGCAACTCGCTCCAAAGGCAACTTGCACAATGATAACACCCATTGCAATTCTCTCCGAAAGCACTTCGGTAAAGGCAAAAGACAAAAGTAACTATTATCTGACAGACATACTGCACCCAAGGGTATTCAATCGAAATGCAAATTGCACAATGATAAAACCAAAGGAAACACTCTCTAAAGGCGGCTCGATATATAAAGCAACTAAAAGCAACTATCATCTACCAGAAATTG
>OY757935.1:7425437-7476308 GCA_963585895.1 Sepioteuthis lessoniana
AATCCTCTCTCTCTCTCTCTATATATATATATATATATATATATATATATTTGCTCTACTCCATATCGATCGTTTTTTAGTTTAACTTATCCGTCTTTTCGAGTTTTGTCTTTTGGCAAGGCATTTTGATAATGATTAATTTTTTTTGACAATACGTATGCTTTTAGTCTTTTATTTTTTTATGGAATTTTCCCCAAATATCAATCTCTGTATTTGTTTATGCACAAGTTGTATCATTTGTTTGTTTTTTTTCACTCTGCCAGAGATAAAATTGAGGATTAAACTAAAACAGAAATGAATTATATATATATATATATATATATATATATATATATATATATACATATCCTCATTATTCTCATCATCAAATCACCCTACAAGCATTAATTTCCCTGATTCTCCCGACTTGTCCCTATCATTCCAGACTATATCCTGTGTCCTTACTGAGCTGTTGTAGTTAAGTTTTTGTTGGTCGGCTAACTCTGACACGTCCATATGAAAGGGTCGATTGAAGACCGTCACTTATGATCTCGTCCTTGCTTCTCCAGCAGTTACCTGCGTGTCTAGTTCGTATTATTTGCATGATTTTAGAGATATAAGGTAAGTGGTCGTACTGCGGTGGTTTCTTGGAATGTCGCTTCCTGAATTTGTTTAATATTGTTCATTGCATTCTTATGCAGCTCCAAGCTTTGCAGCTGAGATTCGGCTCGGTTAGGCATATTTGCCAGAAGTGCTATAAAATCTGCATAGTCTGCATCTTGCCTTTTTTTCAAATTGTAAAGCCATTTTTAAAAATTTAATCCATCGACTTTCGAAATACGTCATCTTGGCAGATTATGAACGGATAGGGTGCTAATGTATCTCCTTGCAAAACGCTAGCAACAATGTCAAAAAAGTATTTGTCTCTACACCTAAATTCTCAGATAAACCTATTACAAAATTTATAAATAACCAAGTCGACATCAAACTAGGACAGTTTACTTAAGAAGGACTCGACGCAATACTAACAAAAATTAAAAACAGAAAAGCAGTTGGCCCCGACGAAAAGCCCGCACTAAATATGGATGACAAGGGGCTTCGAGGACTTACTGCTCCGATTCTGCAACGCTGTATATAACCAGAATGCAACAGAGAGATGGATAAATGACTGCATCCTCGCCGTCCCCAAGAAAGATGACCTCGAAATAATAAAACGCGAGACCATTTAACTGTGTGCAAACAATAAAAACCAATTCTTGAAACCATTCAACTTCGTGCTAACAAAATGAGCTCTGGCCAATTTTAAATAACATGTTACTTACTAACTATTCAATTAAAAATCATATGTAATATTTGTATAAACAGGATTTGACATTCAATACACATCAAGGGTTGATATACCATTAAACCAAATGAACTAACCTGATCCCTTTTCGGATCAAACCATGGTTCGTCATATTCCTTTTGCACTATGGTAATCGCTTGTGACTCATTTCTTACTTGACCCTTTGGGACATATTCAGCATTGAAATCGGCTGGTCTATTCTGTTTTTGATGATGATAAACGTTAACACAAAATATATCCTTTCAAAGCATTATGTGGATAAATTAAATTATATTTCCATATTAGCCATGATTTTGCTCTTTCAATGAATTTGGCCCTAACATTACTTTATGTTAAACTTTTCCGTTTTATCAATGCCTGCGTGCCGAAAGGCATATGAATAGACATATGAATAGACAAAAACACCCCTTTTTTTTACAATCCCTTTTCTTAAAGAAACATGTACACTATATATATATATATATATATATCTTTTCAGGATCTCTTTTCAATAGCTACTTCACCGAGATGTAGGGGAGGGCGCTATTCCTTTCCCTGGATTGCTCCACTTTACCCTTGTTACATACCTTATATTGCTGAATGTTAAACAAGGAAGTATCAAGTACCATTTTTAAAATCTTTGGTATGACGCGACCTGGCGTTGAACCCAGGTCTCCCGGACCACTGGCTAACACTCTACTCACTAGGCCAATAAGCCAGTCTCTCTCTCTCTCTATATATATATATATATGTATATGGCGTACAAGTCTAAATTATTCTCATATTTACATAGATATATATGAATATATATATATATATATATATATAGAGAGAGAGAGAGAGAGAGAGAGAGAGAAACTCGAAGTGTAATGGTTTTCACTGCAGGAAATGGACAGAATGACCCGAGTTCAAACCCTGAACAAAGCTGCATTTCACAAAGTGCTGCAAAAAGAATGAATCCAACTATCCTCTCACCAGCAATAGATAAATATTTGGGTAGACTGGGCTCTTTAACCCTTGTATGGCAACTGGCAAAGAAGACACTGACATTGTATTACATCCTGCTTTTGTATTGGGTATACAAAGGGCAGAAGCAAAAAAATGGAATAATTTTTAAGACGTTTTTCTTTAGTCTGATTATTCCAGTTTTTGAAAAACACGAGATTAAGTCTATTATTCAAACACTTTTTTTACATCCAAATTCAGCCCAATATAAATGAGCAAGAAAAGAAACGACAAAGAATCTTTGATTTTTTTTGTATAGCCATAATACGAATATGTAAAACGTTCATATGCAGGAGAATCCGAAAAACATGGACAACTTTTTTTGTTCAGGTAGGAAACGTTTATTAACTTTTTTTGACTTTTAATTTTTCGACACGAGGAGAGAGAGACAATTTTGACTATGATGAGACTTGAAATCACTCGTGCTTGCAGTTTAAACACGAGTGAGTTCAAGTCTCAATGCGTACTCCATTAACAAGGCCTTGTGTCATATATGTTCTCTGACGAAAGCAACAATCTGGAAACATACACGTATGTAAGAAATAAATAAATAAATTCTGAAATATACAAACCTTTTCGTGGACCTACTAATTTAAAAATATTTCTATTCTCTCTTTGGAGCTACAACACAAACTTTTTTTATATATAAGTATGAATAAACAAATCCCTGCAAAATTCAATAAACATATGTATTTCTTCTTTTACCGCAACTCTTCCGCTACTTTCTAAAGGAATGAAGTTTTCTTCATAATATCATGAACTGTCTTTTAGTTTTGGTTTAAAAGGCTGCAGTATTTTCCATGGAATTTTCACCAGGAAGCTTTGAAGACCACATTGCTTTTGTTTCTAGAAATAAGTTTATGATATCAAATAAACGGTGAGACAGTGGGCGAGAGAGAGTTAGAGGGAGGAAAAACAGAGAGAAAGGGTATATGTTTATGAGAGAGAGAGAGAGAGATAGCGTGTAAAAGAGAGAAAGAAAAAGAGAGAATGTGAGTTAGAGAGTGCACGAGAGAACGTGTATGACTGTGTGCGTGCGTGTGCGTGTGTGAAAGAGAGAGAGAGAGAGAGAGATAGAATAAAACATATATAGAGAGAGTGATTTTGTATGCTGCTGTACTTGGGAGAGAAATGAGTGTGTGTGTGTGAGACTGATGTGGCCTTGAAGGACCAGAAATGAATAACACAAAGAGATGTAAGGTTTGTAGCAGTATATATTTACGGAAATACAGACAATAACGGTTACCGGTAACTGACTAGACTCACTTGCCTCGTTTATCGAGCGAGTGACTATTTACAATGTCTAGGAGTGTCCATGCAGTGACGGCATGGGGTATATCACCATAATGGGGAATAAGAGATTCTGTGGGAGAGTGAGTATGTGTGTGTGAGAGAGAGAGAGACTGTGTATTTGAAAAAGAGAGAGAAAGAGAAAGTGTGTATGCATGTGTGTGTTTGCGTGTGAGAGAATGAGTGTGGAAAAGAGAGAGAAAGAAAGACAAAGACGGAGAGAGAGAGAGAGAGTGTGTGTGTGTGTGTGTGTCTGTATGTGTGTGTGTGTGTTTGTGTCAGTGTCTGCATGAGAGAGAGATTGCATATGAAATAGTAACAGAGAGAGAGAGTGAGAGAGAGAGAGAGTGTGTGTGTGTGTGTGTGTGTCTGCATGAGAGAGAGATTGCATATGAAATAGTGACAGAGAGAGAGAGAGAAAGAGAGAGAGAGAGAGAGAGAGAGAGAGAGAGAGACTATGTGTGTGTGTGTCAGTGTCTGCATGAGAGAAATATTGCATGTGAAATAGTGACTGAGAGAGAGAAAGAGAAGGAGAGAGAGAGTGTGTGTGTGTGTAAATGTAAATATGGATTAAAATCCGACAGTATGAAGGTAGCAGAAAAACATAATCCAAATAGGTGAATTTATTATGATTTAAAGTCAACGTTCAACGTTTCGGTTTCTGTAATCATCATCAGGACTTGGATATCAGAATAGTTCAGACAGCGATGGATGCTTGCGAGATGACAGGAGTAAATGAGAAATATACAACGAAAAGATACACAAACGTGCACATAAGTAAGTAAGTAAAGTTAGCGACCATAGTCGAGGGTGACCCGAAGGCTCCCTTTTCGATAGCTACTACACCAAGGTGTAGGGGAGGGCGCTACTCCATTCCCTGGATTGCTCCACTTTACCCTTGAACCGTACCTTATAATGCTGAGTGTTAAGCAAGGTGGTATCAAGTTCCATTTTTAAAGTCTTTGGTATGACTCGACCTGGGATTGAACCCAGGTCTCCCGGGCCATTGGCGAACACTCTAACCGCTGGGGTTTCTGGCACGTGGAAACATATTTGAAAATGTTGTGTATGTGTGTGTGTGCGTGCGTGCGTGCGTGTTTGAGAGTTAGAAAGAGAGAAAGTGTGTGTGTGTGTGTGTATCTGTGAGAGGAGCGGTGGGAGTATATATATGTGTGTGTTTGATTGAGCGACGGTATGCGTGCGCGAGAGAGGGAGAGAAAGAATGTGTGTGTGTGTTTGAGAGAAAGAAAGAGAGAAAGAGTGCATGTGTGTGAGAGAGAGATGGTGTGTATATATGTTTATGATAGTGAGAGACAGTATGTGTGTGTGAGAGAGAGAGAGGGAGAGAGAGGGGGGTTTGCGTGTGTGTATGAGAAAGATATATATATATATATATATATATATATAACTGTTTCCTTCTTCATTTGAGGATCGCCATTTAAAACTTAAAGAATGGCAACCTTTTACTGATATCCATGTTTACCTTTGATGATTTGGTTTGGTTTCTTTGTTTAAAGGCATATCAACCTTTATCGGTTATTTTATGCCGAAGCCATCTCTTGAGAAGAACAGTATCGGTACTATTTCTCCCATAGCTGGGAGGATTTGGGGGTTCATACATTTCCCAAGGGTATTTGTCCGAAAGGGAACATAATAGCGCGACTGGAGTCCGAACTCGCTTACTTCGGTTCCACAGTCTATCGTTTTAACCATTACACCACAAGGACACCCTTTCGTGTTTACCTTTCAATCTACGCACCTGCGTAGTTGCCAACGTGCTAGACTGCGATATCGTAGCGAGTTTGAACACCAGTCCTGCTCTTACATTCACTTTTGGACTAATACCCTTGAAAAAGTTATGAACCCTTTATTCCCTTAGCTATGAGTTAAATAGTACCACAATTGTTCTTCTATAAAGATTGTTTTGGAATTACATAAGCCTTGAAGTTTAATATGCCATTAAATAAAATAATACCAAGCCAGATCATATTGATCTCTAAGAACAAATTCTGACAGGAATATTTCAAATAAATCTTAACCTGCGACTTTAAAAATATGAATCATTTCTTTGGTGCTTCACCAAAAAAAATGATACCTATTTTTAATTTGATTATTTATTCCTGCTTGCATATCCACAAATGCTTTGTACAGATAACAATACACACATCTATTCGCAGAATTAAATTAAAAACAACCCCGCAAAACACGCGTGCCTAGTCATATTTTCCTAAATCATAATATTATACATCATATTTAAATCAGAAAAATAGAATTTTCGTTGACAAATATATCAGAGACATAATTTACTCCGCTAACTAGTTTAAGAGTTAATACTCACTTCACTTGCTAACTAAATAGAAAGGCCTCATGCAAAACATGATTCGTCGAATATTCTAGTTGGATATTTACTTTCATCACCAAAAAATACCGTGAAAAGACAGGATTTGTGCCCGAATAATATACACGTTGAATACATCTACATAGTTTATTGCCGTACGGCAATATTTCGGAAGGAATTCTCGAAGAACACTGATAGTGATTATCACACAGTCATTGCCATATTCAAGAATACGCAAAGCGACATACACACACACACACACACATTTATATATTAAATATTTCTGTTGGTCCAATGAAAGAAAAAAGGTAAATACTTTAAAAAGAATAAGTCTACGAATGAATTTGTTTTTAGGTCATTTAACAAGGTTGTGAGTTTGGATGTAGTAAGTCTGCTCACAAAGATACTTAGTAATGAGGTATTTACTGTAGCAAGGGATAAACTGGCTGCAGATCCCTTGCTGGAAGAACGCACTTTCATCCCGATAGAGAATCTATTGGAAACTTTGACTTTCTGTGCGGAGTCAACGTACTTCAGGATGGGATCTGATATCTACCGAGTATAAGAAGGACTAGCTATGGGTTCAGCATTGTCACCAGTATTTGTCAACATATACATTAAATATTTCGAAGAATTGACATTACTAAAGCCGGGAACCAATAATCAAAAAAGGTTAGAAATAAAATCTGAATATGAGCACAGGTAAAGAATCTTTTATAATAATCCTAATCATGTAAGAACGTTAAGTTTAAAAGTTCCAAAAATTCACTCTAAACTGTCCAGTAGAACACATAGCGTAACAGTTATAGGTGTTAATCCCGTAAGCTGCTAAGGATACAATCATCTGGAAGTTGCATGTTCAATCTTGACTGCAGGCGAGTAACAATAAAGGAATTCTTAGCTGTATCAGGTTATGGTTAACGGAATCAGAACAGGCGACCCCCGTGGATTCAATAAAGGACGTAGTTCGAAGTTCACTGTAGGTTGTAATTTACTAAGCATTTTACTTAGATGTGGCACAAGGCCATACGAAAGGGGCTACCAATGACACTCGAACTCACTCGTGTAGGTTTGCTAGTCGAGCTTGCTAACCATTACACCACTGTAGGTTCCCGAGTTCGACAAACACCTGAAGAAGGCCGGAATACATATCGGCTGAAACGTTGTGGAAATAACAATAAAGATGAAGACAATAGTCCAATAACCCTCAATGATAAAAATTATCAATATTCGTCTCAGAAATTCAAACAACTAAGAGAGATATTATTTAACCCATAGCTGGTCGGGGTGGGTGGGTGAGGGAATTCATATCAGTCTGGAAGTGAACGTTATAACGCAATTGGAATTAGAACTCACTTTCTTTGAGACAGCAGTCAAGCAATTGAATTTAGCCATGATACCCTGGTGACTCACTAAAGAGGGTTGAAAAGATAGAATCTTGATTTTAACAAGGGTATATTACAAAGTTAAAACGTAATCGGCATCTTCCCGAATTTGAACTCGCTTCGCTGTGTCCATTATTATTGGCATACCACTAGCCCCATCGCACAAAGAGTGTATGGCAACATTATGAAAATTAATTAGACTTTTATAATCAAGAATAAATTATATTTAAATTTCAATTAATGTCTCACATTTAATTTAGTGATAATTATTGACGTCCGAGAAAGAATTATGTAAATAATATCTTCATTTTATCATGTTTTCGCCTTTCTGTGTCTCATTGGTCTGAATATTTTAAACACTTTATGTAAATCGATATTTATATATTAAATAAATCATCACATGCCAATCAGAAATACGAACAGTTCTAATCCTCGAAACAGAATTCTCTCTCTCACTTGTGACGAACTATACGAGGATCATTAAATAAGTTTCCAGACCTTTTTCGAATGGGCACTTTTATTGATAGTCCACACATGAAACTCTAGCCCCCTTCAAAGTAATCTCCTCCGGTTGCAATTCACTTCTTGTACAGTTCCAACAACTTCTGGAACGCCCCATGGAGGTCCCCTTGTGTGAGCGTGTCAATGACCTTCGTCACAGCCTCTTTCATCTCCTCAATTGTCTCATAACGACAGCCTCTGAGCTTAGGGAATAACCAAAAGTCACAGGGAGCAAGGTCTGGACTATAGGGATGGTGAGGAACGGTCTTGATGCCCAACTTAGACAACTATCTCTCTATGTAGCCTCTCTCTCATTACAGACCACTCCCACTTGTTCCTTCTCTCTCTCTCTCTCTTCTTCTCCCTCTTTGTGTCTTAGACAGCTATCTCTCTTTACAGCTTTTGACGGACGAATCCACCTCTCTCTCGTGACAGACCTCTCTCACCCTCTCTCTCAGTGGCTCTCGATAGACTTCGCTCTCTCTTCACCCCTTTCTCTTTCTCCTAACACACAACTCTATCTCTCTGTAGTTCTTGGACTTAGCCGTCTCCCTCTCTCTCTCTCTCTCTCTCTCTCTCTCGTGACAGACCTCTCTCTCTCTTTCTCAATCAACAGAATTCGCTCTCTCTCTCTCTCTTGCTCTCATTCCTCTCGATTAACAGATAACTTTCTATCTCTGTAGCCGTTGACTGACTAATTAGTCTCTCTCTCTCTCTCTCTCTCTCTCTCTCTCTCTCGTGAAAGACTTCTCTCTGTCTTTGTCTGTCTGTCTGTCGTGAGGGATTCTTTTTCACTCTCGTTCTTTACACCTCTCTCTCTCTCTCTCGCTCACTCACTAACTCTTTCCCTCACGAGTACACACACACATACTCACGTATATATATATACAGATAGATTTTGATTGAGGTTTATTTATATATATATATATATATATATATATAAAGGTCGTTTATATATATATATATATATAAACCTCAATCAAAATCTATCTGTATATATACATATATATATATATATATATATATATATATATATAAAGGTCATCAAAATTCCTTACTCAGAAAGTAAAATTGGCGACCTTAGTCGAGGATGATCCGAAGGTTCCGTTTACAATCGCTACCTCACCGAGGAGTAGGGAAGGGCACTACTGTATTCCAGGTGTAATGTCTGTGGCAGTTCTAATGATGTCCGTAACGAATTTTGTCTGTTTTTTGTCTTCCCCCTCTTTTTATGATTTACCTATTCTCATGTATAGTGTGTTTAAGCATGCGTTTTCATTATATATGTATATATATATATATACCCTCACCGTGGGTTGAAATATTAAGTAGGGAATTGCTGGCTACCATATACGTGTAAATCTAAATCTCTTCTAATGAATTGAGCATTCCGGTAGCTGATATATATATATATATATATATATATATATATATATATATATATATATATATATATATATATATATAAAGAGAAAAATATATAGTTTCAAGATTTCAGAATTAACAGATTTAGATTTTGATGATTTTTTCAGTAACTATGGAATGAGGATTTATAGATATTTGGTGAGATGATTGTTTGAACTATGCATTCATTTTAGAGGGATGTTGAAGTTCAATGCATTTTTTTTTCGTCTCTCATCTTCCTTGGTTGTCATTGCATGTAGCTTGTGACTTCACAAGTCTAAGTACATCAACCTATGAGCTCATAAACAACTATGAAAGATGTGAAAACGACTTGTTGATACGTTACAAAATTCAGCTCACAATTCTTAAAGATGAAAATATTATTAAAAAAAAAAGAAGCAAAACAATTATCTTACCAAATATTGAATTCAGTTTTTGTTTCAGTATTTTTTCCATCTTTTTAGACTTTTAATTAAAAAAATAAAAGATAAAAATGAAATAAATGATTAATAAATACCTTGCACTCTCACATTTTAACTTATATACATATATATATATATATATAAGAGTAAACGAAGGAAGTTTTTTTACGTATATATATATATATATATATATACGTAAAAAAAAATTCCTTCGATTACGCTGAAAGTGACGATAGCTTTGGGGTAAGATATCCGACTGAGGTAAAGTCAGCTGGCTTTCCGTCCCAGCTTGAAGCTTCTCACGTGTCTAGCCACACTGAAAAGTTGTGATACAACGATACAAACCGTCTGTGGATGACAATATATATATATATATATATAACAGATTGGGTAGTGGAAATTTCTTGCTCCAACCTGAAAGGATGAAAGATTTATTTTGAAACTTAGAATTCATCTACAGACAAGCATCTGGCACAATATTGTTATGATGTATTAAATCAAATACTGCTGAGCTTAGAAATAAGTTATAGCATTTAACCAAAACAAAAAAAAACCCCAAAAAACAAAAATGATGGTTAAATTTTGTCTTAGTACTACATAGCAACATTTGAAATAATTTAACTGTGTGCAAACAAATGCTTTCTGACTTGTTTGAAAATATTACCTACAATCTATTCCTTTTAAAAGCATAGATATAGATAGGATTTGGCATTATACAACCTATTGTCGTTGATATACCATAAAATCCAAGCAACCAATAGGGGAATGTTTCCAAAATTATGTTTTTTATTAAACCCTCTGCCTCTACACCACTGGGACCGGACATTTACACCCTCTGGTGGGACAGGATTGTAATCTACAATGGTACCAAAGAAATTCAGAGAATTGACGAATATATAAGTCTTCGAAAGAAACTGATATAGGGCTTAAAGCATACTTGACAGTGCAATTTTCGACAAAATCTAAATTTCTTGTAGACTAGATAGGGTCCTATCTAAGCTGTAATTACACTAAACTGAATTGTTTGAAATTAACTGTTTTTATATTTAACTGTGTGTTAACAAAAAAACTGTACTCAAATGAATTGTTTGAAACAGAGAAGTTTTTTACATTTAACTGAGTGTCATCAAATAATTGAAGCTTAATTGAATTTTAGTGATAGATAGCAATACTTGGAACTATTTAACTTAGCTGACATGCTAAACTGAATTGTTTGAAGCAGAACTGTTTGATCATTTGACTAAGTTTAAACCTTTTAAACCAGTGACTGACTGTGTGAAAACAAAAGACAGTAATTATGCTAAACTGAATTTTTTGAAATTAAGTGAAATCATTTAATTGTGAGCGAACTCTCCCACCCAGCTCAGGCTCGTTTAAAAATGTTATCGTCAAAATAGGTTTAGATAGCGTATATTTAATATATGTATGAAAATGATTTGGCATTAAATGACCTACAATGGTCGATATGCCATAAAACAAAAATAAACCAAGGAGAGAGAGAGAGAGAGAGAGAGAGTGTGTGTGTATGTGTGTGTGTGTGTTCCCTATCTGCATAATTTAAAGAGAAATAAGGATTTGATACATGACATATTACTTAAACCATGGTTAACATATCCTAAGATGTTCAACAAATACTAAAATGTTGGATATTTTTGATTCATCCTCGTATATTTTGAAAATATAAGCATAGAATCATAAATTTAAATTCCATTAAAGAAAGTAGATAATTCAAAATATTTACAAAGATATGAGGCTTTAAAAAAATCCTTAAAATATAGTTTCAAAAAGTCCTTTTTTTTTACCAAATTTAAAAGAAGAATTCCCTGTGACTGCCGAGTCCAAGATTCGCGGTGTTCATTTCTTACATCGATAACTGTTACTCTATGTGCCTCTTCCCAACCAATGAAGGATCAATATCCCACTCGTTTTTGGCCACCCGGCCGTCACTTTTGATGCATGTGTGGTTTTTCGCGTGCATTTGATTACAATAAAATAGTTTTATTGTATTTCGAATTTAGCTGCGGTTATTATATTAATTAATAAAATAACAGTGATTCCCAGCGTTAGTCATTCAATAAATGAGAATCTATCTATCTATCTATCTATCTATCTATCTATCTATCTATGTCATTCAGTTAATGAGAATCAATCTATCTATCTATGAGGGTTAGTCAGTAGATAAGGGAATCTATCTATCTATCTATCTATCTATCTATGAGGGTCAGTCAATAAATGGGAATTTCTCTGTCTATGAGGGTTAGTCAATAAATAAGGGAATCATCTATCTATCTATCTATCAGCGTCATTCAATAAATGGGAATCTCTCTGTCTATGGGGGTTAGTCAATAAATAAGGGAATCATTTATCTATCTATCTATCTATCTATCTATCAGCGTCATTCAATAAATGGGAATCTCTCTGTCTATGAGGGTTAGTCAATAAATAAGGGAATCATCTATCTATCTATCTATCTATGAGCGTCATTCAATAAATGGGAATCTCTCTGTCCATGAAGGTTAGTCAATAAATAAGGGAATCAGCTATCTATCTATCTATCTATCTAAGAGGGTTAGTCAATGGATAAGGGAATCTATCTATCTATCTATCTATCAGCGTCATTCAATAAATGGGAATCTCTCTGTCTATAAGGATCAGTCAATAAATAAGGGAATCAGCTATCTCTATCTATCTGTCTGATATCTATCTGATATAAATCTATCAATCTGATATCTATTTGATAGATATCTATCTATCAGGGTCATCCAATAAATACGGAAATCAATCAATCTATCTATGAGGGTCATTCAAGAAATAAGGGGATTTTTTAAAGCAAAATATCTTTTCAGAATTATTTTCCTCACTCAGCATTATTTGGAGTTGGCTTATAGCAAAAACTATTTTCATCTCAGAAAAAATATTTGTTTTGAGACTGTTCAAAATGGCGACAAGCAGGATGCTCCAGATTTGGTGGGACCCTCTCTGACGTCATGGCTAAATTGCTGGACTACAATATTGTAGTAAGCGAAAAAAAAAACTGCACTCTCGCTACTGCGTTTAACTTTGGACTTACGCCCTTTTGAAAGGTATGAATCAACTTATTCTCTGAGCTCTGAATGTAATAGTACCACTACTGTAGTTTTACTGGCATAGATTTTGGCATTAAATAACCCATGAAGGTTGGTATTCCGTTAAACAAAAATACTGAAACACGAAGCAGGATTAAACAAAGTTGTCATTGGATTTTTAGGGTGCAGCTGAGAAGTGCAAAGCATGTGCAATTTACAGCAGAAAGTGTGGTGTTTTCAGAGACGCATGTTTTAGTCAAAAAATATTTACAAATGGGTTAAATATGGCATCGCATCTCCGAGCCTGAGTCAAAAAGACAGTCTATGTATTTGAAGCACATTGACTATCCGGTAAAGAAAAAAGTTCTTGGTGCAGCGATCTGTAAAGAAGGACATACTGATTGTCTTCTGGGACTGTAAACGGCATTTTTTGTAACCAATTACTAAGGCAGTATTTTACCATATTTATTGATAACCCAGTCGACTGGAGCTGTAGAATACATCGACTGCATCTTTGCTGAGAGGGTAAGACACCCCACCTCAACAAGTGTCATGGTTATGAGATTATACAATGTGATGTTGAGGTTATAGTAATACTGGAGCATTAGGGTATACGGAGTACCCTTCATTGTCATGGCTCCCGTAGTGGTTGCATCTAAGGGTCTTATCTATGGGTCAAATAGAACTGCTTGACATTTAAACTCAGCGCATTTAACTATGGGTAAACAAATGAGTGATGTTTAATTGAATTGTTAGTTATACCTGGAACTATTCAATTTTCTTGACTTATGTTTACAAATCATATACATCTAATATATATGAATAAACTGGACTTGGCATTAAATAACCTACAATAATTGATATGCCATAAAACCAAGCCAAACCAAACCAAACCGAATGACCTTTGTCGTTTGGTTTGGTTTCTTTGTTTAATGGCATATCAACCTTTGTAGGTTATTTAATGCCTTAGCTATTCCCCACGAAGAACAGTAGTGGGAGGATAAGGGGGAGTCATACCTTTCCCAAGGGTATTTGCCCGAAAGTGAACGTAATAGCGCGACTGGATTACGAACTCGCATACTACGATTCCGCAGTCCATTGCTTGAACCATTACACCACGAGGACACCCCCACCTTTGTCGTGTTTTTAAGGTTGTATTTGTTCGTCGCCGATGTAAGTTTAGGTATCAATTGTTGATCAGCTTTTGTTTGATGTAACTACCTTCTTTTAAAAATAGTTTTATATAGAGGTCATCTTTTCATTGATTTCTCTTCTTCTTCTTTTTCTTCTTCTTCATCTTCTATCCCGAAATCTTCCTCTCTTGTTTATACCCTTCGCCACTTATAGCCACCATTTTCTTATTATTATTAATTGGGCGCCGACATGTACGATGTTTTAACCTCTCTTCAGGTGAAGAATAACAACCAGACGCTTCTATGTGAACGCATAACGTTATTTATTTAATTTCATTTACAGACCGGGTCAGAAGTAACGAACCACAAGATGGAAAAAATAAACCTTCTCACTTCGATGGGTCTCAGCTAACTGATTAACGTATTCATCTATTTTACCACTGTTGTCTGATCCCGTGGCTCCTTAATCCAATCGTAGCCCTGGATTCAAATGACCTTGGGTTCACTATCTCTCTCTCTCACTCTCAAATATCTGACTTATTGTGTTTCTCCACTGTTTAACGGTTACGATATAGCTCGAATACTACTCGACCTGTTAATCATAGATTTCACCAATCTGTTATGTAAGAATATGAAAGAGGCAGAAATTCGAATCGTTTTGATTACAAACTTTAATAATGAGTTCGGTATATATTAGAAGAAATCAGAAAGGTTTATTGTTGAGTGTAATACTCACGATATTATAATTCTACAAACAGTTTTATGGGTACAGTTATTTTCATTGTTGATGTTTAACTTAAAAGAAATAGACATAGACTTTAAGCTTAATTGTAATTTAGTATTTGTGACTTAAGACGAACAAGACATATGAGACACTGCTGGAGAGGCAAGGGCGAACTATTTACATCAGCTCTGTGCGGACACTTGATGTAGTTTGGAAGACCTACCGGGAACAGTGGATGATTGGGACGGATGGTGCGAGAGAGTCAGGGAAATCCATGCTGGCAGTGCATCCTGATGATGTTGATGATGACAAGTGACTTATGTTAATTTATGAAAAAATGTGCCAGTTCTGTCCGGGGCGGGGGGTAGGTTAAAATGGGCAGACTGTATCTCCCACGTGGTGGGGAGTAAGACTTTAAAAAAGGAACGACCTGGAAATAGCAATAAACTGTATCTGATGGTAAGTCTCCAGTTCTTGAAATATAGGCAAATGTAGAGGATGCTTTTATTGCCATTACTCCCAGGCCCACTTTGACCAGCAGTTGTAGTACTCGCTAGTGTCCTATCTATCTATGGGTCAAATAGCTCTGTTTAAAATAGGAATATTTGATATTACATTAAGTTATATATTTAGTGACCCAACCCCTCCGCACGCGTAGGAAGTCACACTGAGTCAATTTTTAAGCACAATTTAACAGGTTTTGAATTCCGAGTTTTCATTCTCCATGACCAGTTGCAATACCATCATTAAAGAGGTCAGTCTTCCTGATTATTCACCGATAACTGGAGTGAGAATTGTTGTATTTATACATTTTCCAAGGGCATTATCACAAAATGAAATGCCAACAGCTTAGTCTAGGATTTGAACTCCAGTCACCGTGTCCATTTCCAACGGTGATAACCATTACACCACGAGCACCTCCTAAAAATAATATATGAGAGGTAGTTATTAGAAGCGTTTTGTTGACAAAAAATTATGATTTCGATAAAAAGCAAATAAACTGAATAATGACAAGGAGCGTGTTGTGTATAGAAGAATTTATTGATGTGTACAATTCATTTGAACTACCACCAGTTTTTTTTCAATAATGCATTAGTCTTTCTAAATCATGCATAAGACAGAATATTTCCGTAAGTCCATTTAGACTACAACAACATAAATTTATACACATACGAGGTGTATACGATAAGTTTACAGACTTTTTACGTATAGGCATTCAAAATTGTCGTAGACTCTTGAAAATTAATTATGTTATATCTCTACATCTCATGAGATGACTGACCAATTTTTATGATTTCAGGCTCAAATGAACAGCTACAGTAGCAATTGGAATACACCCTACTAAAGCCTGATTGTCACAAATGGTCAATTTCAAAAATGCAATCTGACACTTTAGAAGAACGATATGCAATTAAATTCTGTTTTAAACTTGGAAAAAAATGCCACAGAAACTTACGGAATGCTTCAGACTGCTTTTGGAGCATCTTGCATGAATCAAGCATCATTTTTTGAGTGGCATAAGAGATTCAAGAAAGGCAGGGAGTCTGTGAGGGATGATGAAAAGCGTGGGAGGAGTAAGGAAGTCAATACAGTTGATTGGCCAAGGGATTAGGGTTAGGCTTAGGGTTACTATGTTGAGGTTTTAAGGGAGTTCAGGAAGGGATTCCGTCGGAAGAGGCCAGCACTCTTCAAATCGGGTCAGCGGCATTTCCACAAGGACAATGCACAAGTCCACAACTCCATTCTTGTCACTGACTGTTTGACCATGATGGGAATCAAGACAGTTCGTCAGCCTCCCTATTGTACAGACCTTGCTCCCTGTGACTTTTGGTTATTCCCTAAGCTCAGAGGCTGTCGTTATGAGACAATTGAGTAGATGAAAGAGGCTGTGACGAAGGTCATTGACACGCTCACACAAGGGGGCCTCCATGGGGCCTTCCAGAAGTTGTTGGAATGGTACAGCAAGTGCATTGCAGCCGGCAGAGATTACTTCGAAGTGAACTAGAGTTTCATATATGTACTATCAATAAATGATGTATTGTCGTGGTGGGAATGCCACTGACCTGGTTTGAAGAGTGTTGGCCTCTTCCGACGGAATCTCTTCCTGAACTCCCTTAAAAGCTTAACATAGTAACCGTAACCCTAACCGTTTGGCCTATCAACTCTGGTCTATTGACTTCCTTACTCCTCCCACACCTACCCACATCCCTCACAGACTCCCTGACTACCTTGAATCTCTTATGCCAATCAATAACTGATGCTTGATTCATGCAGGATGGTCCAAAAGCAGTCTGAGGCATTCCATACGTTTCTGTAGCATTTTTCCCAAGTTTAAAATAGAATTTTATTGCGTATCGTTCTTCTAAAGTGTCCTCACGTCCAGACTGCATTTTTGAAATTCACCAGCTGTGACCACCAGGCTTTAGTAGGGTGTATTCCAATTGCTACTGTAGTTGTTGATTTGAACCTGAAATCATAAAAATTGGCCAGTCATCTCATAAGATGTATAGCAATAACATATTGAATTTTCAAGAGTCAACAATTTTGAATGCCTGTACAAAAAAGTGTGTAAACTTATTGAAGGTACCACGTATTCTCTGTGCTGCCGTGGTTAAAATGCTGGATTGAGATATCATGTCAACAGAATTCGCATTCCAGTCAGGGAATTGCATTCATTTTCTAATTAATTTCCATGGGGAAAGGCATGAACCATCTTATCTTTAGAGTAATAGGTTAAATACTAACAGAGCTGTTCGTTGGCAAGCATAGATTTGATATTAAGATAACCCACTAAGGTTGATATGCCATTAAACATAAAATCAATGTCAAAGGAATATATATATATATATATATATCTTGTAACCCGGATATAAGATAGTTGCAGGGGCAGGAGAATAAGTCTCTTATATCCGGGGTTAGGTCTATTTTGTTTAGGTAACACAGGCTCTAATTGGGACCAGAGGAAATTGCTCTTATATCAGGGTTATCTTATATCAGAGGCTCTTATATACGGGTTACGATGTAGATAGACAGACAGACAGGTGCCCATTGTGTAATGCTCAGCATCGTAGGAAATGGACACAGTGAATCAAGTTCAAATCCTGGACTAAGCTATTTGGATTTCTTATAGCGCTGATCCTTTTAGGAAAGGTATGAATCCAAGTACACTCTCTTGCTGGAGGTAAATTGTCGGACAACTGATTAGGAGGAAGAAAACTCTGAATTCAAACCTTTTGAAAATTGGACTTGCGTAGTATACTGCTTGTACGGAGGTGTTGATATATGTATATATTCATATATATATATATATATATATATATATATATATATATATATATATATATATAGTCTGAGATCGCTAACAAAGATTTAGGAGGGCGTTTCACCTTTGAAAAAAAGATGTAACTAATATTTTAAAGCTGTTATTTCAATTCTTCAATTCAGATGAGACAGAGACAGTGCAACAGACACAGAGACAGACAGACAGGAGTAGAGAGAAAGCAAAATAGAGAGAGAGAGACAGACAGACAGACAGTGAGAGAGAGGGAGTGAGAGGGATATAGACAGACAGTGAGAGAGAGAGAGAAAGAGGGAGCAAGACAGAGAGAGAGACGAAGTGGGAGAGAGAGAGAGAGAGAGCAAGACGGAAACAGAGATAGAGAGAGAGCAAGACAGAGAAATAGAGAGAGAGAGAGAGAGAGTGAGGCTGAGTGAGAGAGAGAGAGAGAGAGAGAGAGATTTCTGTATATTTGTCTGGTTGATCTTCAGGGTTGATATTTCTGGATAAAGACTAAACTATAAAAAAATATGTATTTAACAATTTTAAAAAATATACAAAAACAAACAAATAAAAAAAACAAGTATGAATAAATTTCAAAAGAAAAAAATTATTTTCAATTCACTGGAGCACATTAACAATCGGCGGCAGAGTTTCGAGTATCATAGTGAATTTTCTCACTTCTGGGTAAATGCAAGAATACGCATGCGCGAACTCGGTTTTTACATTTCCGTCTTCTTAACTTTTCACTCTTTTTGCCCAAAGCTAACTTCTGTTTCAGTCAAATCACAATAAATCAATTAACTCTTCACAAAAAGCAGCAAATAAAAAATCCATCAACCCTACCCACGACCAATTCTTCATTAAGGAAGCCGTAATTTATTTATTTATTTTTGTAAATACTATTACCGATCTATGGTGAGGTTAAAAGACGTTAGAGAAAAGAAAGTAATGGCGGCTTCCTTTCCAGCTCTTTATAAAGAATTCCCTCTGTATTCGGTTTCAATTCTTTTTCGAGAAGATAATTTTATGGACACACCAAGTGAGGGCTGCTTGCTTGGATGAACTTGGCCCCTGGTCTACTTGAATAAGCATGAATCAAAGTTTTAAAGAAAAAACGAAACAAAAAAATCCTCTGAACAAAGATTTTAGATCGAAGATATTAAGAAGAAAAAACCCCAAAACTCCAAAAACAAAAACGCTGCGTTCATTTAATCCACTCATCTGTTGTTGAAATCTTATCCTTTCCTTTGATTTTACAAGTATGTATTTACCCAAAGACTCTGCTGACGAACAGGGTGTGGCACAAGGTCAGTTTCTAAGATGATTTTGTTTGTTTTGTTTTCGGCATATCAACCTCATCGGTCATTTAATGCCGAATCAAGTTAAAGAAAATAAGTCTGAAAAGAAATTCAAAGGAGAGGTCTTAGGAATTAATGATAAACTTTAGATAATTAGTTCGTTATTTGTTGTTATTTTTTTATTAGGAGTTTATTTGAGGGAATCATGATCCTAACCCCTCCCCAAACTGTGAAACAGGTTGGAGAAAGGATCATTTTGTTAGAATATATCTAATAAAGAAAGGGTCTATTAAAGTAATTTGGTCTCATTGAACATTTCTTTAGATTTTTGTGTATAACTTCACTGATATTAGATTTTCTAAGATGAGTACAGAGGGATATCACACAGAGTTTTATTTCTTCCAGCGTCAAACCTTAAGCCAATGTTACCGGGGCGCGAATTGACAAAATTGGAATAAAGTTATTAAACCAGTCGCTGGATAAAAAAGAAAAAAGAAAAGAGATAGAAAGAAAAATTGAATATCGTATCGGTTAGGCTTAGAGTATGCTTATTATATCTGCTCTGATACGGAGGTCAGACTTTTCTCCAAGGCTTATGACGCTGCTGCGGCAGCAGTAGGACATCAGCAAACAGCGGCGTCAGCTGTGGCGGTGGCGACAGAGGAGGAGACGAATACAACCATATTTAGCGACCCCTCCGCTCGGGTAGGATATGACACAAGGTCAATTTTTAAGCGGAGTTTAACAGGTTTGAATTCAGAGTTTTTCCTTCTCCTAGACTAGTTGCCTCCCCAAGGCTGAAGAAATCAGTCTATCCTACTATTTACCCATAGCTGGAGGAAGAAGAATTGGATTCATACCTTTCCCAAGGTTATTAGTGCTATGTGAAATTCGCCTGGTCCAGGATTTGAACTCGTGTCTCCGTGTCCATTTCCTACAACGATAACCATTGCACCACGGGCACCTAGAAGAAGAAGAAGAAGAAGAAGAAGAAGAAGAAGAAGAAGAAGAAGAAGAAGAAGAAGATGTACGAAAAGAGCTACGAGCATATGCCGGAGGAGTGCACTTTCTACTCACAATTCTCTCTCTCTCTCTCTCTCTCTCTCTCTCTCTCTCTCTCTCTCTCTCTCACACTTTCAAAAAGACTCAAAAAATGATACTTGATGCCGCCTTGCTTAGCACTCGGCACTATAAGGTGAGGATCAAGGTTAAAGTGGAGCAATCCAGGGAATTGAGTAGTGCCCTTCCGTACACCTCAATGTAGTAGCTACTGAAAAGGGATCCTTCGGGTCATCCGCGACTTGGGTCTCCAACTCTCCTTTTTTTAGATCCGCTTTGTTAAGATAAGATTAGTTGCAATGATACATGTGTGTTTCCCTTTGAAACGTTGCTTTAAGACGAGTAGATAAGAGAGAATTTTTCGCGCTCATTTCATATATTCATATATTCTTTACCTATCTCTTTATATATATATATATATATATATATATATATATATATACGTGTGGGAGGTATTTTTTATCTATCTATCTATCTATCTATCTATTTTGTCACACACTATTTCTATCTATCTATCTATCTATCTATCTATCTATCTATTCTTTATCATGAATCTTATCAATCTCTCAATCGATCAATCCATCTCCGTTAATTCTCTATCTCCTACTATTCTTTGTCTAAGCCTCTCTCTGTCTCTCTCTCTCTCATTCGCTCTGTTCCTCTCTCTCTCTCTCTCTCTCTCTCTGTGTCTATCTATTTATATATACACATATATGTACATATCAACATATGTGAGTCCATTACGTATCTATCTATCTATCTATCTATCAATTGCCCAGTCGGCTGGGGCTGTAGAATACACCGACTGCTTCTCTGCAGAGGGGTAAGACCCCCCCATAACGAGTGTCCTGGATATGACACTAAACAATCTGATGGTGAGGTTCTATATATATATATATATATATATATATATATAAATTATCCAGTTAGTGTCCAAGGACAGTGTGTGTGGATTATTGTTTTACATAGAATATATGAGGGTAATCATATAAATCTATGAGAGTGCTCATATCTCTGGGACAATACAGAGCATGTAAAGAGTCATCCGACGAGACGGAGAATATACCAACAATATTCTCCGCCAAAATAAATTTATTATGACGGCTTAACTGAGTTTGAGTCTCCATTTAATTGCACTATATATATATATATATATATATATACATTTGATTTATGGAATTTAGACTGCGACCCCTGGTTTTCATAGAATTCTTTGTTAAACAACAATCATCAGGCAGTTAAGAAAATTTTATTACTTTTTTTTTTTCAAAAACTCCATGAAACCCAGGTGTCGCAGCCTAAATTCCTTGAATTAAATATATATATCTAATATATATTTATTTATTATCATCAAATAATAGCTCTACCCTAGATATTGAGCGCTCTCCATATTACATTGCATTTAGTTCGATACAAACCCACAAAGTGATTAAGAGACCCCCGACACCGTTATAATATATATATATATATATATATATATATATATATATATATATATATATATATATATATTAAATTACATTACATTACATTGAATTTTACCTTTTCTTAATTCACCTTTGGACAAATCGAGATTTTTGGTTCAAATGTGAAAACTTTGATTTTTTGTTTTCATCATCATTTGAAGAATCGTATGCAAAATAATGTAAAATTCATAAAAAAATATTTTCACTGGATGTTTTCGAAATATTGATGCAGTTTACACAATTCATCGTAAAAAGATTTCCATTTTTTTAACATAATGTATAATCGATAATTCTAAAAAAATAGAATGAGACAAAAAGAAAATATTCAACTAGTAAATATGTAAGAGCTCTTAGAAACCTAAAAGTGTCTTATCTATTGCTCAGCTTCAAAAGTTAACACAAACATTTTCGCAGAAACCTCAGCTGTTTGTTTACCCAAATCCAGATTCTACGTAAAATCGTGTCACAAACATAAGCGACTTTCCCGCCTCCAGGTTTTATATAAAATTGTATCACTAAAACAACCACTTGTTCTCACCTCGAAGAAGAAAAAAAATTCTATGTTTGTCGGAGTCCTGGTTCTTCATTCACGACAATAATTTCTTGTCTCAAATTGACTTCTACTTCGCTTCCTCTGTAATGTAGAAACCGTCGTGATTTCTGAATGAAGAAAATCTCGTTTTACATATTTACATGCAATAGAGTTCACCTTAAAGCCGTAGTAATTTTTAAGCGGTTTTGAAAGATACCTGCTAATGGGCAGAATTATTTATTGACAGAAGAATCATCGAAAGTACTTGGAACCGGAAAAAAAAAAGACTCCAGTTACTTATTACACTCCCTTCATTCATATATCTGTTCAATATTAATGGAATAAATAAAAAGGAAGTCATTCTTTGTCCCATCCGGTAAGAATGATATGAAAATTTGCTGTTCAGGTATACACTGGTATCCATGTTTATTATTTATCTGTCTCTCTTTCTCTCTCTCTCTCTCTTTCACTCTCTCTCTCAATATATATATATATATATATATATATATATATATATATATATATATATATATATCGATTTCTCTCATTTTCCGTTTCACTATCTCACTCTGTGTCTGTCTATATATATATGTCTATTATCTATCTCTCCTCTCTCTTTCTCTCTCTCTCTCTCTATATATATATATATATATATATATATATTCATTATCTATTTCTCCCTCTGTCTCTTGGTTTCTCTCTCTGTCTCAAAATATATATATATATATCATCATCATCACCACCATGTCGTTCTAGCAGCATGGATATCCCAGACCCACTCTCGCTACCCCTCCATATTGTCCATTGCTTCCAGCAGATCTTCAGAGCTGCATCCTGTATCGGCACAGAGCTGCTGTATATAGGTTCGAGCTGGACGTCCGGCCTTTGTTTGTCCATGTGAAGGGGTCCACTGGTGTACATCACTTATGAGCTCGTCCCTACTTCTCCAGCAGTGTCCCGCATGTCTGGTTCGTCTAAGTTTGATAGTTTTCGTGATGAGTGGTAGGTGGCCGTACAGCTGCTGCTTTGTAGGTAGCTGTCTCCAGGATTTGTTCAATATTGCTAGCAGCATTCTTGTGTAACTGCCGTCAAGCTTTTCCTCCAGTCGTTTAATTAGCGTCTTCGTGGTGCATCCATAGAGTAGTATCGACACGACCGCTGCTTGGAAGAAACTAAACTTCATTTTATCGGTCAGGTCTGACTGCCATATGACCGATAGCCTATCGTTACCTGCCCATACCTTTGTTAGTCGCGTGTCGATGTCAGTCTCGGTTGATGAGACACTGCTTCCTAGGTAGGTGAACTTGTCAACTAGTTCCAGAGCGCTAGTGTTTAGTGTGGAGATGTTGCCTGTTTGATTAAAACGCGTGTATTCCGTCTAGTGTGCGTTGACATGGAGGCCGATATCTGTATCGGCACGTTCCAAACTATATATACATACATATATATATTTATATATATATATTCTTTACCTATCTCTTCATTTATATATATATACGTGTGGGAAGTATTTTTTTTTATCTATCTATCTATCTATCTATCTATCTATCTATCTATCTCTTTTGCCACACACTATTTCTATCTATCTATCTATCTATCTATCTATTCTTTATCATAAATCTTATCAATCTATCAATCGATCAATCCATCTCCGTTAATTCTCTATCTCCTACTATTCTTTCTCAAAGCCTCTCTCTGTCTCTCTCTCTTATTCGCTCTGTTTCTCTCTCTCTCTCTCTCTCTCTCTCTCTCTGTCTGTCTGTCTATCTATTTATATATACACATATATGTACATATCAACATATGTGAGTCCATTATCTATCTATCTATCTATCTATCAATTGCCCAGTCGGCTGGGGCTGTAGAATACACCGACTGCTTCTTTGCAGAGGGGTAAGACCTCCCCAATGAGTGTCCTGATATGACACTAAACAATCTGATGGTGAGGTTTCAGTAATGCTGGAGCTTTGGAGAATGCGGAGTACCCCTTCATTGCCATCGCTCCCAGGTCCACTCTGGCCCGGAGTGGTAGCACCTGATAAGGGTCCTATCTATGGATTAAATAGAACAAAAACGTGCTTCTTTCACTATGTAATTTACAAAGCGCTTTGCTTTGATGTGGCACAAGGCCGAATGAATGGGGCACCCAATGAGACTCGAACTCACTCGTGTAGGTCTGCTAGTCTAGCTTGCTAACCGTTACACCACCAGAGGTGCCCGTGCTTCTTTCATTATACTTTTTTTGCATTTAAACTGCGTATTTATGCTAAACTGAATTGTTTAAAATAGAACTGTTTTGACATTGGAACTGCGTAGTATGCTGAACTGAATTGCTCGAAATAGAACTGTTTTTGACGTCTAAACTGTGTACTTATGCTGAACTGAATTATCTGAAATAAAACTGTTTGACATTTAAATCTGTGTATTGTCCAGTCAGCTGCGGCTATAGAATACACTGACTGCACCTCTGCAGAGGGGTAAGACCCCCCCATAATGAGTGTCCTGGATATGACACTAAACAATCTGATGGCGAGGTTCCAGCAGTGCTGGTGCTTTGGGGAATGAGGAGTACCCCTTCATTGCCATCGCTCCCAGGTCAACTATGGCCCGGAGTGGTAGCACCTGATAGGGCCCTATCTATGGGTTAAATAGAACTAACAGCATACTTATGCTAAACTTAATTGAGTAAACTGAATATCTTGAAATAGAAACGTTTTTGACAATTAAACTATACTTACACTTAAACTGCGTGCTTATGCTTAACTGAATTATTTGAAATAGAACTGTTTTTCGACATTAAAACTGTATTTAAACTTAACTGAATTATTGCATATAACTGCTTGAATAGTTTGAAATGGAAATATTTTTGAAAATTAAACTGTGTACTTATGCTAAACTTAACTGTTTTAAATAGAACAGATTATTTACATAAAAATGGATTTGGCATTAAATAACCTACAAAGGTTGATATGCCATAAAACCAACAAACCAATCTATCTATCTATCTATCTATCTGTCGTAGCCTGTTCCTATCTATCTATCTATCTATCTATCTATCTATCTTGACCTTTGATATGTACGTATGTATATATGTATGTATGTATGAATGTATGTTAGCAGCTTTGATTTTGCCAAATGTGCAAATTGCTTCAAAGATAAAGAATAATATTTTGAACCCAAGAAAATTCTGTTGAAATGACACATCTATCTATCTATCTATCTATCTATCTATCTAAGGCAAATTGTCTATCCATCTATCTATCTATTGATGAGCACTACGTCGCTGTATATTGGTGAAAAAGCTAGATCTAATCAAGCTGACTAGTAAGTTCGATTCTCATACTTGTGATCCCTGTACCAAATCTAAGATGGCTTATGGTCAAGTCTCAGTGAAAACATTTCCTTCCACGAGTGCACAGAAGTTAAGCAACGATTAGCCTTCATAGTAGTTGGATAAGTATATTACCCACTTTTTGTAAAGCCCGTTTCATTCTACCGATTTCTTAGAATTCTGTCTTTGATTCCTGTTTCGAACCATTTGTTTTTCATTTGTTTTTGTTGGAGATCTTTCTATTTTCAAAGCTTATTGCTTTGAGTTTTCTGTCTTTCTCACTTTTATGTCTTTCGTAATTCGTTTGTGTTTTGTTCCTTTTTTGACCACCCCGTTTATTTTATATCTGCAACCACTTTTAGACCCACCTGACTGGGAACAATCAACGTCTTTCGCTGCATTCTAGTGTGGATTGCTTTTCCTAAATGCTTTATACGAGTCTTTTCATTGATTATATATAAGAGATAGAACCACTGTGAATTCGAATGGAGATCGATGATGTAAATTGCTTTTTAAAAACTTCTGAAATATTCTTTAAAAATGGTTTAGTTCCAAGCCTGGAAAAACCCATTAGAATTCGGATAACAATGACAGCAAATCTTCACAATTTTCTAGGACTTTTCTCAGTATTCTGGCCAATCTCAACACGCTGTAGTTGGATAGTCTCCACTAGTCTTCTAATTTTCAAGTCCTCCAGACCTGTACTAATCATTTGGCGACTGTACCGAGCGCTCACGTTACAACTGGTATCACCGTCACTTTTGTATTCTATAGGTTTTTTCAATTCTCAAGCAAGGTCTATGTACTTGTTCCCTTTTCGCTTTCTTTCAGTTTTACTTTGGGAAAAGCTGGAATGGCAACGTCTACTGTTCTGCGGGTTCCCTTTTGGTTGTAGACTATCACTAGGTCTGGTCGTCTGGTTGAGATTGGATGATCCGTTTGTATCTCAAAGTCCCAGAGAATTTTGTGCACCTCATTTTCTAGGAAGGATCCTTGGTTGTGAATATACCATTTGTTCGTATGGTCAAATTTAAACTTATTGCTCAATTCCCAGTGGATCATCTAGTCTTATAAAGCCTTAAAATATTTTTATACTAATTTACTGCATTCAATTGTAATGTGATTAATCCTTTTATTTCTATCATCACATTATCTACATCAGCTTTTCTGGTACGATTTATCTATTCTTGTTTTGACATTGTTAGTCCTTATGGCGTTGTTTTCTGCAACAATTAGAAGATGTTCAGTTTCTCGCTTAAGGTTTCCCTTTCTTTGCCAACTCCAAGTATTCCCGTGTGAAATTTTGCTTGTTTGTCGCTTGAAATATCCATATAGTTGTTTTTCTTCCCATTTTTGTTTACTGGTAAATTTTGTTCCGTTGTTAACTGTGTTATCTGTATTGTTACTTGACGCTGTAATCTGTCTTCCTCCGTGTTTGTTTAGGTAGTCTTCTAGGCGTTATATCAATGCATCGACACTATCTTGAATGCTGGCCAGTCCTTTTCCTCCTTTGTTTCTTGACACATATTGCCTGTCTATATTATTTCTTCGAGGTAAGGTCTTATACATCGTCATGAATTTTCTTGGTCTCTGTTCCATTTATTGAACTTCTTCTCTCATCTACTCTTATTAACAACATTGCACACAGAACCAATAAAACCCACGACTATCTCCATTACAGATCTTTTCACCCCAAATATCTCAAAGACCCCTTCCCTACTTACATACGATCAGTCTGAGAAAAATCTTTAGAGACAACAACGACTTATAAAGACAAATTCATAAACTTAACATTCCTCACTATGAGGATTCCCATTCGTTTGAGTTTGAGTTTTGTTTATCGGCATATCAAACCCTGTGGGTCATTTAATGCCAAAAAGGTTATTTTGAATTTCTGTCACTAAAGTAGCGGTTCTATAGAGATGTTTGGTTATATCTTGCTGAAAAAGTTGCTTTTTTTTTAGAAAATTAAAAATGTTTTCAGGATTTGTATTCTTAAAGATGTCCCTCAGGTTTCTTGCTTGATACTACTTAGTGCGGATATGTTTAAGGTTGTTACAATTTAGAAGGATATGTTTGGTTGTGTATTGTACTTTGCATGTTGGGCATACTGGGGCACCCCGCCCCTTAACAGGTGCGAATGAGTAATGTGGGTGTGCCCACTCGAAAACCAGATATCCCAAGCTATCCCTCTGGCACAAGGCAAGAAGCTTTAACACGAAAGCCAAAAGTGAAGATGATTTGAATCTCCAACATAACAACATTTATCAACACTCACCCAGCACTAGACCAAATAGTCAAGAACTATTGAACATTTTGAGGGAAAACCACATCCTATCGTCGATCAAATAATAGCTGAGAAATTAGAGATGACCATAAACTAAACAATAAAGTAATCCATATGATTAATGAATACACCGACAGCAACTCTGAAGAGGGGTGAGACTAAACAATCTGATGGTGAGGTTCCAGTGATGCTGGAGCTTTGGGGAATGCAGAGCACCCTTTCATTACTATTGCTCCCAAGTCCATTCTGGCCCGGCGTGATAGCACCTGATAGAACTAACGGCATACTTATGCTAAAATGAAATGTCTAAGTAAACTAAATAGCTTGAAATAGAAATGTTTTTGACAATTAAACCGTACTTACATTTAAACTGCGTGCTTTTGTTAAACTGAAATGTTTGAAATGTAACTGTTTCTGGACATTGAAACTGTATTTACACTAAACTGAATTGTTTAACATAGAACTGTTTTAACATTTACTTTGTGTCAAGAAAATGTGTTCTTATACTAAACTTGTTTAGCTGAATTAGAACTGTTTGAATAAACTGAATAGCTTGAAATAGAAATGTTTTTGACAATTAAACTGGTTCAATCCCATGGCGAGTCATACCGAAGACTCATAAAATGGTACTTGATGCTACCTTGCTTAACACTCAGCATTATAAGGTAAGGATCAAGGGTAAAGTGGGGCAATCCAGGGAAAGGAGTAGCGCCCTCTCCTACATCTCGATGTAGTAGCTATTGAAAAGGGAGCCTTCGAGTCGTCTTCGACTATAGTCGCCAACGTTTTTTTACTTTACTTTACATTTAAAAAGCGTACTTATGCTAAACTGAATTGTTTGAAATAGAACTATTTTCATAAAAATCGATTTGGCGTTAAATAACCTACAAAGGTTGATATGCCATAAAGCCCAAACAACAAACAACAAATTTGAATCCATTAAAAAACCTTCGATAAAATACCCTAAAGTTTGTCAAACTAGCAATATCAAGAACAACTAATGCTGCAAACCTCTCAAAACAATAAAATAATTCACTAGTTTCACAATCAAAAAAATCTTTCAAATTTTACCACAAATCAAATTACAGAAGCAATGACGTAATTCATTTTCTGAGATACACTCCCGACCGAAAAACCTATACACACCCGACCGAAAAACCTATACACACCCGACCGAAAAATCTATACACTCCCGACCGAAAAACCTATACACACCTGACCGAAAAACCTATACACACCTGACCGAAAAACCTATACACACCTGACCGAAAAACCTATACACACCCGACCGAAAAACCTACACACACCTGACCGAAAAATCTATACACTCCCGACCGAAAAACCTATACACTCCCGACCGAAAAACCTATACACACCCGACCGAAAAACCTATACTCACCTTACCGAAAGTCAGAATGGCCGTTTTTTTTAGATTAAATAACTTCAAATACAGGATCAAATCTATGAACAGGAACAATTTAATATCATTAAGAACTTTTACAGAGATTGTTTGTTTGTTTGTTTGGGTTTTATGGCATATCAACTATTGAAGGTTATTTAAAGCTAAACCCTTTTTATACAAATAAACATTTAAAACAATTCAGTTTAGTATAAGTATCATCGTTATCATCATCATGTCGTGTCACTAGTACGGATATCCCTGAACCTCTCTCGCCACTTTTCCCTATCGTTCATCGCCTCTGGCAGGTCTTCTTGGCTACATCCCGTATCCTCTCATAGCAACTGAATGTATGTTCGTGCTGGTCGTCCTGCTTTTGCCCAGCCATATGTGGGGGTCCATGAGTATAGTTTTTGTTTATACACAGTTATATGTCGAAACAGTTCTATTTCAAGCAATTCAAATTCATATAAGTACACAGTCTAGTTCTACTTGGCCTATAGAGAGGACCCTATCAGGTACTGCTACTCCGGGCCACAGTGGACCTGGGAGTGATGGCAATGAAGGGGTACTCCGTATTCACCAATGTTCTAGCATTACTGGAAGCTTACCATAAGATTGTTTAGTCTCATATCCAGGACACTCGTTGGTGGGTGGGGGTGGGGCTTAATCCTCAGCAGAAAAGCAGTCGGTGTATTCTGCGACCCCAACCGACTGGGTTATTCAACAGAAATGAAAAATTAACAAACTTTGAAAGAACTGAAAAATACATTTATATGTAATCTAAAGGTGGTAAAATATTTGTGCTATCTAGATGTTAGATGAAACTTGATCAACCGATCTTAAAATAAAGATGCGACAATAAGAAAGATCTATACCAACATATAAACTCGTAAATAAGTCACTGCTTATTTGAAAAACATCCCCTTGAAAAAATCGAAAAAAAAAAAAAAATAAATAAACAAACGGATCGAGAGACAACACATTCGAAACACGTTCCGTCGAAACCGAATCCAAATACATTAAAGAAAGCTTTCTCTCTCTCATTCTATATATATATATATATATATATATATATATATATATATACCATCAAGTCACGCTGAAAGGATGGATTTCCCTAAATATCTCTCTCCATCCGTCCCTATTCTCTAACACTCCTGGCAGGTCCTCTTAACTACACCCTGTGTCCGCACAGGGCTGATGTAAAAGAGTTCTCATTAGTCTGCCAATACTGGCACGTCCATGTGCTATGGTCCATGGAAGAACGTCACTTATGAGTTTGTCCTTGTTTCTTCAACAGTGCCCTGCATGCTTTGTTCGTTTTACGTGGATAGTTTTTGTGATGGGAGTTAAGTGGCCGTACAGCTGTTGTTTCACAGGGTGTTCAAACCAGGATTTATTCAAAATATCTCTTAACATTCTTGTGTAGCTTTTTTTTCCCATGTAGCTTTTCTCTCTCTTTGCGTTTTGTTAATATCCATGTGGTGCATCCATACAGTTGTATTCAAACAGCTTGGCAGACATCCCATTCTTTTTAATCGTATGATCAATAACCTCTAGCAAACTAAGATACTTTTATTTAGACAATATTCTTCATTAGACAAATGATTATGTTTGTTAGGTTTGGTTTGGTTTTATGGCATATCAAACCTTGTAGGTTATTTAATGGCAAATCCATTTTTATATATATATTTATAAACCGGTGTATTTCGAATCATTCAATTTAGCATAAGCATACAGTTTAGTTCTATTTTACCCATAGATAGGACTCTTTCAAGTGCTATCGCGCCGAGGCAGAGTGAACCTGGGAGCGATGGTAATAAATGGGTACTCCGCATTCCCCAGCGTTCCAGCATTTCTGGAACCTCACCATCAGATTGTTTCGTGTCATATCGAGAAACTCGTTGGGGAGTCTTTCCACCCTGCAGATATGCAGTCAGTGTATTCAACACCCCCAGCCAACTACGACATTAGACTAATGAATATATTACGCAACAGCGTATTGTACATAACTTTTCACCTTAACACCTTCAAAAACAAAATTCTTAAAAAGCTTTCTTTCTTTCCCAAAAACTTCATTGCCTAACTTCGACCTCAGGTCGAAACTAGTTGAGAGCAATAAAAAGAATGAATATAAAATAATATTCCTGCTTGTATCATTACTTTTGTACATCTTTATATATATATATATATATATATATATATATATATATATATATATATATAATTGTGTATGTACGTGCACTAAATTTTATGCTAATCATTGCTCGCCAAATAGAGCTGCAAAGAATTGACTCTTTTTTTCAGAATAAATTGTTATTTTTGCGCATTGCTTAAATATCTTTCAATTACCTGTACTCCATATATATATATATATATATATATATATATATATAAAGATATATATTGTATGATAATAAACATTACTCATCACATTAAGTAACAAGGGACAGACAGCATTTTTCTAAATAAAATTAACATTTTTGCGCAGTGATTGAATATCTTTCGAATAAACATATCTCTCAGTCTATATATATATATATATATGTGTGTGTGTGTGTGTTTTTCTCTATCTATAATGCTCTACCCATACATACATATATATAAATAATAATAGATATAAAGTGTGTGTGTGTGTGTGAAAGAGAGAGAGAGAGAGAGAGAGAGAGAGAGAGAGAGAGAGAAAGAGAGAGACTTAGATGGGGGAGAGAGACTGAAATGGAGTGAGAAGATTTATTGAATGATTGACACTCATGTACATAACGATGCTCACACACGCACATCTATCTATCTATCTATAGATGTATATATATATATATACATATATATTTATTCATATAGAGAAGGAGACAAATAGGTATAGATAGATATACACACACACTTCTATAGATAGATAGAGAGAGAGAGAGAAAGAGAGAGAGAGAGAGAGAAAGAGATGTATATATGTATATATGCATACAGCATATAGATAAATATGTATTCAATGAAAGAGATGTTGATAGATAGATAGATAGATATAAACTCACACAGACACTCTTTTGCACACACACACACACACACACACACACACACACACACACACACACACACACACACACACATACACATGATTATGCTATCCACGTGAATCATTGTGCATTAGTTTTTACGGCATGTATAAATCAATGTTTTTCCCCAAATAAAATTATCATTTCTGTACTATGATGAAATAGCTTTCAAATGCCTCGTCATGTTTATACACGGACGGAATTACGCGAATAACATCCAACCCCCACCCACAAAAAAAATGATAATTATTGAATGTAATAATCGATTGTAAAAATAATTAATTATTCAATTAGTTAATTTGATTACGAGTGAATAGTTAATCTTTTCATCTAAGAAGAATTCTGTGCAATCATTGCATTATTTAATATATATATGTATATATATATATATAGTATAAAAATGTAAACAAACGCATGCTGCTGCTGATGTTGCTACATAATATATTTAAAAAATTCCCCTAGCCAACGTGGTACGCTTGTTGGCCAAGCGGTCTGAGACTTAGTCTAACGTAAAGTTGGATGGGTTTCGATCCCGGCTTCGAGCGTCCTCCGTGTCTAGTCACACTGAAGAGTACTGATAGAACGAAACAGTCTGTCTGTGGATAATTATATATAGGGACGCAGAAAAATCTATGCACTCATGCATACACACTACGTGTACTCAAAGTACACACACATTATATATATATATATATGTATATATGTGCGTGTATCAAGTGGCCCCCAATGATATACTCACTCACACATATATACCCTTGTACACAACCGCTTACACACACATATTTTTATATAGACATACTTATAAATACGCACACACACACACATGTATCTATAACTATATCAATTCTATATACGTATGTAGAATACACCGATTGCACCTCTGCAGAGGGGTAAGATCCCCCCAACAAGTATCCGAAATATGACATTAAACAATCTGATAGTGAGGTTCCAGTGATGCTGGAGCTTTGGGGAATGCGAAGCACCCCTTTGGTGCCATTGCTCCCAGGTCCACTCTGGCCCGGTGTGGTAGCACCTGATAAGGGTCCTATCTATGGGTAAAATAAAACTAAACTGCATACTTATGCTTAACTGAATTGTTTGAATTAAAACTGCGAGACTAAACTGAATAGCTTGAAATAGAAATGTTTTTAGCAATTAAACTGTGTACTTACATTTAAACTGCGTATATTTGCTAAACTGAATTGTTTGAAATGGAACTGCTTTTGACATTAAACCTCTACGGACGCTAAACTGAATTGTTTAATATAGAACTGTTTTAACATTTATTTGTGTAAACAAAATCTGTACTTATACTAAACTGAATTTGTTGAATTAGAACTGTTTGACTAAACTGAATAGAAATGTTTTTGACAATTATACAGTGTACTCATACTAAACAGAATTGTTTGAAATAGAACTGATTATTTGTATAAAAATAGATTTGGCATTAAATAATGTACAAAGGTTCATATGCTATAAAATCCAAACATCCAACCAATCTAGCTATATATCTCTCTTCATGCTTGGGGGTTAACTACATCGGACTGATGCAGGGCATGTGGGAAAACTGCAAGCCTCAAACATATTCTCACTGGATGTGAGTACGCCCTAAGAAGCTATACTTGGAGACATAACGAAGTTCTGGAGATTTTTTTTGAGGTTTCAAAAACATGTGAGACTGCCAATAAAGCTCTAAATATTATCAACAACAGAGCAATTCACTTCGATAAAGAAGGAAATATTTCGAAGATTGCACGTGAAAATATGCGTAAACCATCATTGCTTGAGGGCTGCACTGACTGGTACGTCACAACCGATTTAAAACATAACTTCATATTTCCAACTGAAATAGCGTTAACAACAAAGCGTCCAGATATTGTCATTTGGTCCGTTAAAGCAAAAAAAGTTTTCGTTATTGAGTTAACGAATGTACTTCCCATCAAAGTCGGGTGGAGAGGTTTTATTGCCAACTCAACCTCCGTTTTCTTAACTAATCTCGGACTTCCTCCATCGAACAAGAGAAAATACATGGAAAAGATCCAAGATAAGGCTCTAACGGCATCAGCGTGGATCTGGCAATCCCACAGAGCGACAACAATCTGACAAAGTCTGGTGGTGTCGTGAGATACTGCTGGGGCGCTCTGGGTTAGTGGTAATGATGCTTCGGCCCCGAAACCATGCCTGAACCCAGAGTCATCATCTGATGAAGCCTTTGTTAGAAGCAATGGTGTTGTATAAACATCAGTTATTGTATGATACCTACTATATATATGTGTGTGAGTGTGTTTTATGTGTATGTGTGTGCGTGTGTGTGTAGGGTATATTTATGAATTATTTGTATTTGATTGGTTTGGTTTGTTTGGTTTTATGGCATATCAACCTTTATAGGTTTAACGCCAAATCCATTTTTATGTAAATTATCTGTTCTATTGAAAACAGTTCAGTTTAGCATGAGTACACAGTTTAATTGTCAAAAACATTTCCATTTCAAACTATTCAAGCAGTTATATGTAATAATTCAGTTAAGTGTAAATACAGTTTTAATGTCGAAAAACGGTTCTATTTGAAATAATTCAGTTAAGCATAAGCACGCAGTTTAAGTGTAAGTACGGTTTAATTGTCAAAAACGTTTCTATTTCAAGCTATTCAGTTTACTCGATGCATTTTAGCATAAGTATGCTGTTAGTTCTATTTAACCCATAGATAAGGCCCTATCAGGTGCTACCACTGCGGGCCAGAGTGGACTTGGGAGCGATGGCAATGAAGGGCTACTCCGCATTCCCCAACGCTCCAGCACTGCTTAACCCTCTCCATCAGATTGTTTAGTGTCATATCCAGGACACTCGTTAGGGGGGGGTCTTACCCCTCTGCAGAGGCGCAGTCAGTGTATTCTACAGCCCCAGCTGACTGGGTAATATTTGTATTTGAGAGGAATATTTGATATATTACCGTGTGCAAAGATATGATTTCAGAGTACAATCGAAAATGACATTAGTATTGAAAATACTAATAAGATTATATTCAAACATGTGCAAATGAAACAAATTTTGGTATTTTTTTTTTATTCAAATGAATTATTGTTTTAATTAGTGTGTTGGATATATATATATATATATATATATATCGATATGTGGAAACAGATATAGATAAACACACACACACACGTACACACACACATGTATATATATATATATATATATATATATATATTTATATATAAACACGATAGTAAAATCCGCTCCCCGGATGGAGACACAGACTACTTCGTCATTGAAGCAGGTATGCTACAAACAGACACATTAGCCCCATATATGTTTATAATCTGCCGTGACTACGTTCTTAGAACAACTATCGATATATTGAAAGACAACGGTTTCATGTTGACAAAGGAAAGAAGCAGAAGATAGCCCACACAAACAATTACGGACGCGGACTACGTCGATAACAGCGCTTCTGGCAAATACACCCACCCAAGTCGAATTCCTGCTGAATAGTCTGGAATGAGCAGCTGCTGGCATAGGTCACCATGTCAACGCAGATGAAACAGAATACATGTGTTTTAAACAGAGGCGACATCTCCACACTAAAGGGTGGGCCTTTGAAACTAGTTGACATCGGAAGCAGCGTTTAAACATGTTATCAACAAAATATGTTTAGATTTACATATACATATATATGTATAAAAAAAGATTTGGCATTAAATAACATACAATAGTTGATATACACTAAAATCAAACAAAACCAATCCAAAGCGAGGTCGTCTTTCTTCTGGAACGGGTGGATAAAGCCTTTTGTCCATCAAACTTTTGGTATAAAAATTTAATATAAAGTTTCCTCGGTGTACTCTGCCCATGGATTGGTATTTGGTCGATAAATTTCCGGAGACTGGCAATAAAATTATTGAACAGAAATCTGTTTGGTTGTCTTAGCTAACCGGTCGGATAGACATTTTTGTCATCCACGGTATAAATCCTAGCTCAATGTAAGACATTTTCGTATTGGCCGCTCGTCGATTAATTCAATTTTAATATATAGGAGGCGCTAGGGGTGGGGCTTAGAACTGTCTAAAAGATGTTCTTTAAGATATAATTAAAAGTGACTCTTTTATTGTTTTTATGAGACTGTACATTTTGCAATATAAATACCTCCCAGATTTAAAGCTGTCACCTGTGTGGTGCATTTGAATTTAGGAAAGTGCCATTTGGAGCTCCATATAGCTTATGTTTTGAAATATTTTTCAGGTACGATCAATTACTATCTTGCTTTGGACCGGCCAAAACAAAAAAAAAACAAAAAACAAACAAGCAAACAGATATTTAAACAGATATTTAAAAAAAAAAAATTTTTAAGTAAAGAATTGCAATTTTTTTTTTTTCATTTAAAAACGACATCCTCTATTTTTCATGGACTTTTGTTAACGATCAGAAATTTTCAATTCACAATAGTATCAATCAATTTTCTATCCGAAACAGCATCATTCTGACAAAACGTGAAATAACCTCGAAAATTCACCATTCTTAAAAAAAAAAAAGTTTTGACAGCAAACGCACAATGTTCCAAGATCCAAGCCTGAGATCGTAACTGATCGTATCTGAAAACAAAGTTTAAATATTAGCTAGATGGAGCTACTATTACAGCTTGCCTATGATCATTTGGACCAATGGATCAGTGTTGCTTCTCACCAAGAATCGGGATGTTACTCTGCAGCCTTCCGGCAGGGCTCCAAATTCTGCCTTCAAACAAAATGGTCTATTATTTCTCTAAAAGAATGTGAATCTGTAACATTCAAACACTAATTATTTGGTTTCCCCATACCTCTTTATCATTTGTCTAGACTACGTGCTTAGAATATCGATTGACAAACGGCTTCGAGCTGAAGAAGAAAAGAAGCAGAAGGTACCCTGCAAAAACAATTACCGATGCCGACTATGCTGATGACATAGCGATACAGGCGAATACACCCAACCAGGCCGATACATTATTGTATAGTTTGGAACGAGCCGCCGCAGGCATAGGCCTCTATGTCAATGCACTCAAAACGGAATACATATGCTATAATCAAACGGGCCACATTTCCACACTAGACGGAACCTCTCTGAAACTGGTAGACAAATTTACCTACCTAGGAAGCAGTTTCTCATCAACCGAAAAAGACATCGACACACGATTAACTAAGGCATAGACAGCTATCGATAGGCTATCAATCATATGGAAATCAGACTTGACTGATAAAATTAAACGCAGTTTCTTCCAGGCATACTGCTGTATGGATGCACTACTTGGACGCTAACAAAACGGCTGGAGAAGAAGCTAGACGGCTATTACACAAGAATGTTGGAAGCAATATTGAATAAGTCCTGGCGGCAACACCCAGCAAAGCACCAACTATACAACCACCAACCTCCCATAACGAAAACTATCCAAGTTACACGAACCAGACATGCAGGACACTGCTGGAGAAGCAGGTACGAGCTCATAAGTGATGTACTCCTGTGGAACCCCGCATATGGCCAAGAAAAAGCAGGACGACCAGCTCGAACATACATCCAGCAGCTATGTGAGCATAAGGGATGTAGTCCAGAAGACCTGCCGGAGGCGATGAACGATAGGGAAAAGTGGCGAGAGAGGGTCAGGGATATCCGTGCTAGTGGCATGACATGATGATGATGATGAATATTATAGATGATATTAATATATATTTTATTAGTTCTTCGTTATTTATGTTTCCTTTTTATTTTTGATGTTAGAAGGAGGAATAAAGATGTAGTTAAAGATTGCTAGTGTTTTATAATATTTTCTTAAATTGGCTCTGAAATCTGCAGATAACTGTCAGAGAAGGTTGAACCTACTATCTACATAATGACGCATTACGGTACCAATTCAGAGGCAGTAATAATACCTCTTTAGCTATCAGCCTAACTGTTGCGTTCTGGTTAGTGAACGTTTGTAATATTAAATAAAGGACAAACCACGATATGAGAGGAAATAGAGATATATTCTCAGGAAAAAGTATATACAATAGAGAGACTACTAGTTTACAAGAACATAGGATTAGTGAATACAGAATAAAGAATCCAACGATAGTATTGGCTTCCGTTATTACGGTAGCAAGTAAGGTAATCTAGTGCGATCGACAGTCTCCAACGCTCTAATACTATTCCTATAAGAAGCTGCTCTTGACCTTCTCGTCTGCCCAGGTATTAGTAGCTACTGCTATATATGGCAGATGGACTAATTCATTGTGTGGAAAAAGGTGGGTGATACCCAACACTAACCGGAGTAATCTGACAGTGGTAACCTGATCATGGTACCATGACCGCCGAAAAAAAGTCAAACACAAAACGCTTCCGTTTATTTATTATGCACGGAATTTATTGGTTAGCGGTTAACCAGTCGGCTGGGGGTGCCGAAGAGTACATCGACTGTACCTCTGCAGATGGGTAAGAACCCCGCTAACGAGCGTCCTATGGCCCAGTCGGCTAGGGCAGTAAAATACACAGACTGCTTCTGTGCTGAGGTGTAAGACCCCACCCAACGAGTGTCCTATATATGATACTAAGCAATGTGATGGTAAAATTATTGTAATGCTGGAGCTTTGGGGAATGTGGAACACCTCTTCATTGCCATTGCTCCCTGGTCCACAGATGATCTAGAGCTTCTCAGAAGTACACATGTGCAAGAGGAATGTCTGCTGCATAGCCTGGAACTGGCACCAAGAGTTAGTGGCCTCTTCTTCATATGTTTTAAACAAGATGGTGTCTTCTCTACTTTAAAAGACAAGGCTGTGGAATTAGTATACCATTTCCTATATCTCGATAGGAATATCTCATCTTTTGAAAGCCGTACCAACATACGTGTAATAAAACAGGAATACTTCCAAGCTGCAGCCACACCAGTACTATTGTATAGTTGCACTTTCTTGAATTTAACCCGACGCTAGGAAAAACATCTTAAAGGGAACCAGACAAAGATGCTGCGTTATTATTTGAACAAATCCTGGGAACAGCACTCCACAAAACAAAGGCTGCACGGCCACTTGCTTCCCATCTTACAATCCATTCAACTGAGACGAATAAAACATACTGGATATTGCTGAAGAAGTAAGGACGAAGTAATCAGCACTGTTCCTTGTTGACTTCCACACACGGAACCACCAGTATTGGACAACAGGCATAGACTCAGCTCTATGCGAACACTGAGTGCTGTCTAGAAGACCTGTTTAGAGTGATGAACAATAGGGACGGATAACTAGAGAGAAAGAGCAAGAGAGAAAGAGAGAGAGAGTTAAGGGAATCCATGCTATTACGACTATAACAAATTCTTTGAAAGTAAATTCAGACAATAACCGGATCATTTCTTCTTGGATATAAATACGGTGTGTCAGTATCATTGTAAAGTCGGCTCTTGACAGTTTCAAGGCGTTTTCACGAATAATCTAGTGATGACAGATCTTAGTAATTTTATATTCACTCGTACAAACATTGCATATCAGATTGAAATGGTTGCTTCAACTGTCATCGCCTCCAAAACTCCGAGAAATTACCTAATTTGAATAAATCTTCCATATTTAATTCCTTCTGTTGATATCAAAACATCAAAGGAAATTCTTCTATCTCTACATTTGTAAACTGCTTTACGTTCCTGATTCGCAAGAAAAGATAAAAATGATACGAGTATCATTAAAATAAAATTCCAGACTTCCTTCGTATGGGCACATTTATTGATAGTACACACAAGAAACTCTTGTCCCTTTCGAAGTAATCTCCTCCAGCTGCAATGCTCTTGTTGTATCGTTACAACAACTTCTGGAAGGCCCCATGGAAGTCATCTTGAGTGATCGTGTCAATGACCTTCGTCAAAGCCTCTTTCATCTCCTCAATTGTCTCATAACGACAGCCTGTGAGCTTAGGGAATAACCAAAAGTCACAGGGAGTAAGGTCTGGACCATAGGGAGGGTGAGGAACTGTCCTGATGCCCATCTTGGTCAAATAGTCTGTGACAAATAGTCTGGAATTGTGGTCTGGTGCATTTTCCCAAGTTTAAAACAGAATTGTTTTGCATATCGTTCTTCTAAAGTGTCCTCAGGTCTGGGCAATCTTCAGGGGAGGATTAAAAAACATTTAAAAAACATTCATGCCCAACAACAGAATTATAGAAAATTCTTACCGAATACAAAAATATTAGAACATCAAAATAACAAGCAAAAACTACAGATTCTCGAGGCACTATATATTAGGAACATTCTACCCAAACTTAATAGAATTAATTTTGAAACCAGTGCTAATGTACTTAAATGTCTTTAGCTACTGACGCTATTTATAAAAACGAATTCGAAAAGTAAACGCAACACAATACAACAGTACAAACGCTCATTCTTACAAAGTTGTAACGTACATACAAAAATTACATCACTTGTGTAATATATCCTCCTTGATGATGGCCCAAGGTTGGGCAAAAAGTACTTAGGACATTACTAATTATGAAAGGTTTATCAACCAATTCCCGCCGAATATTATAAGATCGATACTGCAATTCGAAAGGATTAATAAAAAAAATATGTAGACAAAAATGTCTATAATGTTCAATCAATCAATCAATCAATCAATCAATATATATATATATATATATATATATATATATATATATATATATATATATATATATACGGTGTTTTAGAAAAATTCATATCATTTAATAGACTAATAATAACTTCACCAATTCTTTTTCAAATGATCTCAAATTTAAACAGAATACGTAGAATCAAATGAAGATTCTAAGCGTTTTTGGTATGAAAATGCCCTTCGCGGGTAAAAAAGGGGTTTGCCCTCTAACATAGAATTTTGAGTTGCTTTTCAAATATGAAATCTTTTTAACGACAACTAGTCAATTTATTAAATTACGAAATGCTCCCCGTTATTTGGAAACACACTGCATATCGCAAATGAGATAAAAATAATTTAAACATGCAGTATATATATATATATATATATATATATATATATATATGTGTGTGTGTGTGTGTATATATATATATATATATGTGTGCGTGTGTGCGTATGTGTGTTTGTGTGTGTGTGTGCGTGCGTGTGTGTGTGACAGTGTTTAAATAATTAAAAATGATTTCATTTTATGAAAAGCCGAATGGAAAGCTAATATTTCTTTTTAGTGCGTCCAAAACCGAAATAAGCAGTAAGACTTTGTATCCTTTGAGAAAGCTTTTATCACTTAAACAAATATTTCTATACACGTCATGCTCTCGATAATTTGTCTATTCGTGAATTTGCTATAAGTAATCTTTAATATTAATTCTAAAAAATATAAGAACCTCTCTTTAAAGATAGAAAATATGCCTGATTTACAAAAAAGATAGAACAAAATTATCTTTTAAGAATATTTAAATAACAAAAAAAGATTGCTTAGATTTTCCAAGGTTGGCGAAACATTATCTTCCTTCCTATTAAGGAAAAGAAGAAATGAAACCAGATCACTTAAGCAAATTTTCGAAATAAAATTTGATATCACTTAATAAAAGAATTTCAAACGAAAAAGCTTTGAATTCATTTAAAAGCCCGTTTAAGCGATATTGTTAACTAGGTTTTTGAGCAAGCATTTACAGAGAGACTGAACGTATGAATCCTTGACAGTGTGTAAACATCTTCTGTTGTAAATGAGGGTGAGGATGCGGTGGGAGGGTTCTTTTAATTTTCAGCTTTCTTTTATGTAGGCGTCCTTCTAATCTTGGGGGTGTGGTGGTTAACGTGTTGTATTACGATATCATACAAAGTGAGTTCGAACTCCAACCGCGCTATTACATTCACTTAGGAAAGAAATGGACTCTCCTATCCCCCACCAAACTATGAGTTAAATAATACCACTAGTGTTCTTCTACAAAGATGCCTTTCGCTTAGAATAATGCACGAAGGTTGATATGCCATTAAACAAAAAAATAAAAAAATAAAAAATAAAAACTTATTCTAACCAAGAGAAACTTTTGCTCTATTGGGAATCCTTTTTTTAAGATGAGGCTTCTTAATCTGAGAATTAATTTTATTGCAGACTTTTGCCCTTATCATAGTAGTTTTTGTTGTCGTTTTTCACTACGGGGCCCGTGGCGTAGCTGATAGAGGCGTTGAGTCTCTACAGTTCCAGGTGATCATTGTCAGAAGATAGCGGTTTCAATTCCTACCCAAGCCGGCAAGAGGCTTAGTTGGTCAAAACGTGGTGCGATAGACAATAACTATGGAAGGCAGTAATTACTGGGGATAGGTTAAAAGACTCAGCATTACTATCCGATGTCGCGGTTTATCATCTGAAGATGGCCAGAAGTGAAATTTCGCCGAAACGTAGTGAGAAAAAACAACAAAAACTATCAAGATGAGGACAAAAGTCCGCAATAAAATTAATACTCAAAAGAATTTTTCTACTCATTTTCGGTTAAAATACTCCCCGTGACGAGCAGTGATTAGTGAGCTATTTGGAAAATTGTTGGGAGTGCACTCTTATCTCGCTAAACAGTTATCGAAAGGTCAAACTCAATTTAGTATGTCAGTTGATCTTCTTGACCTGGTATCAGACTAAGGAATGTTCTGTATATTTTTAAAATCTGTCAATTTAAATCTATCTATCTATCTATCTATCTGTCTGTGAAATGTTTATTTTATTGATGATCGCTCTAAGAATATTATTTCTTCAATCAGAAATGTGCTCAAATTGAAACCAAATAGACGTTTGTAATGTTACATACTAAATATATGTTATACCATTACACACCAAATGTACGGGTGTACCACTACGTCTACGCATAGTGGTATTACTACCACGTGCGAACGTGTTAATGGCTGCATCGCTACGTCTTAAGTAGTAGTCGGACCATGTCGTAACCTCCCCATGGGAAAAGTTGACAAACACACAAAACTCTATATTAGTTCAATAATACCAAAGTTTATTCGCAGCTACAATTTTTTAAGTAGTCGTCGGGAGAAATAAAGAAAGTATGAAAACTGAGTCGAGCACTTTAGCTAGATAAAGAGAACATGTCTTGAGGAGAGAAAGAGACAGACCTTGAATTTTCTTCCGGTTTTTCAGATGTATTTCTAAACTGCTTGTTCATTGGTTTCGTCTTCACAGGTTCGATGTAAGACCGCTTTTCTGAGCTCACCTCAAAATGGAGACATTAATTTTCGTCTGTCTTTACCAGTTCGCGTCCGGCTGCTAACTCACTTTAAAACCCAAGATTTCACCTTTCTTCTTCCTGGTGTCGGTGGGAGGAATATTTGTTTCCGCTGGTTCCACATCTGAGCAGAATATTTGGGACCTCTGTTTTTTTCTCGTCATTTTCAATGACCGTAGTGATTCACTCGTGAGTGGTTTACCTACAACCAGTGCTTATACCTGAGTCACTCAGAGGTCAGCTGGCCATTCCCGTAGACTCTATGTCTGCTTTTTTCTTATCATTTTTCTCATTCTCTTTATAACTTGGATCTACAATATCACGTTACTATCAGAGCAGGGTAAAACTTAGAATAAATAATTGTTTATCCACCAAATCATCTGTGCGAGCAGGATGCTACACAAGGTCAATTCTAAAACAGAGTTTAATAGGTTTGATGTCATTTTCTTTCTCCTGGATATGTTGCCCTAGTAAGCATAAAAAGCCGAGTCTGCTCTACTACTTATTTAGAGTTGGATGGAGAAAAATTAGATTCATCTCTTTCTCAAGAGAAATTGCGATACGTTAAATGCAAAATGCTTCGTTCTGGATTTGAAATCGAATATTCGAATCCATTTCCTACAACGATTACATCAAACGCCTCCATATATATATATATATGATGTAAATGGAAGAAAACACAACTATGGTTAAACCACCATTATAAATTTATTTCGAAGAAGAATATTAGTTAAGTCTCTTTAGATGATATACACGCTTTTTCTGGTGAGTGAAATCAGCAAATATAATTGACAACACACACACACATACGTGTATATATATATATATATATATATATATATGTGTGTGTGTGTGTGTGTGTATGTGTGTGTGTGTGTGTGTGTGTGTGTGTGTGTGCTTATATGTATATATTTGTGCATGGATATCGTATCTTTAAAGATGTAAATAATCTAACACCAAAAGAATATAAAATATAGTTTTAATTCAAGCTAATTTATATCTTTATCAAGGTGGGTGTCATCGTGGTGCAATGGTTAAAGCTCTGGCCTGTGGAAATCTAGAAAGCGAGTTCGAACTCCGGTCGCGCCATTGCGTTCACTTTCGGACAAATACCTCTGGGAGAAAAATAGGAACTCCTTTTGCCTCCCAGCTATGGTTTGAATAGCGTCACAGCTGTTCTTCGGGAAGGATGGCTTTGGCATTAAGTGAACAACGAAGGTTGATATGTCATTAAAGAAAAGAAACATGAATCTTACATTTTCTTTTCACCACCACGAGCATTTATAACTGCAGAGCGAACTCTTAACATTTTTTATTAACTTGTATGTTTATGGAAATGTTTCCCAAGTAGCAGTGTATAAATGTGTAATCAACACTTGCTTATTCTTAAGCGGTTCACTTAGAAGTTGTAACGATTCCAAAATCAGCCTTGAACATGAACTTAAAGAAATAAATCAGAGTTGACCCAAACTTTTGATCGGTAGTATATATATATATATATATATACATGGCCTAATGGGAAGAGTGTTCATCAATGGTCCGGGAGACCGGGGATCAATCTCCAGGTCGAGTCATACCAAAGACTTAAAAAATGGTACTTGATGCCGCCTTGCTTAGAACTCAGCATCAAAAGGTACGGATCAAGGGTAAAGTGGATCAATCCAGGGAATAGAGTAGCGCCCTCCCTACACATCGGTGTGTTAGCTATTGAAAAGGTAGCCTTGGGTCACCCTCGACTAAGGTCGCCATTTTTACTTCTTATATATATGTATATATATATATATATGACAATGGCGAGCAATGGAATCGCACACATGAAACAATTCCCTTGGTATTTGGGCGCATTCATGCTCAATGGCCTCTCTTAATTCAGCGACTATTGCAGGTTTTGCAGTGAAGAGAAGACTTTAAAGATGAAGAGTTTTATTTTCAGCAAGATGGGGCACTCCGACATTACCATAGCGATTTTAGAACCTTCCCTGATGCAGTCTTACCAAACAAGTGGATTGGACAAAGAGGTTTTGTTGAATATCCTCCCCATTCACCAGACCTTACACCACTAGATTTTTTCTTATGGATATACCTGAAAGACAAAGTCTACGCTACAAAACCTGCAACAATCGCTGTTTTTATACGTTTGAAATAATAAAATTCTAATAAAAAACTACGTTTACAATCATTTTTAATGTGTATACATTTTTGGGACACCCTATATATACATATATATATATATATATATGTGTGTATACGTATATATATATATATATATGTGTGTGTGTTTCTGTAGGTATATAATATATATATGTGTGTACGTATATATATGTGTGTGTGTGTATACGTATTTATATATATATATATATATATATGTGTGTGTGTGTGTATGTGTGTATACGTATACATATATATGTATATATTTACCAAGCTCTCCGCCCTGGCAGGATATGACACAAGGACAATTTTTTAAGAGGAGTTTAACAGATTTGAATTCAGAGTTTTCCTTCTCCTCGACTATTAGGGTATTAGTGGTATGTGAAATGCAATCAGTCTCGTTCAGCATTTGAACTCGAAGGCCCCATGGAAGTCCTCTTGCGTAAGCGTGTCAATGACCTTCGTCACAGCCTCTTTCATCTCATCAATTTTCTCATAACGACAGCCTCTGAGCTTAGGGAATAATCAAAAGTCACAGGGAGCAAGGTCTGGACTATAGGGAGGGTGAGCAACTGTCTTGAAGCCCATCTTGCTCAAATAGTCTGTGACAAGGATGGAGCTGTGGACTGGTGCATTATCCTGTTAGAAATGCCACTGATCCGATTTGAAGAGTGCTGTCCTCTTCCCTAGGAATCCCTTGCTGAACTCTCTTAAAACCTCAACATAGTAACCCTAACCCTTTGGCCAATCAACTCTGGTCTATTGACTTCCTTACTCCTCCCACACCTCTCATAATCCCTCACAGACTCCCTGCCTTCCTTGGGTCTCTTATGCCACTCAAAAACTGATGCTCGATTCATGCAAGATGGTCGAAAAGCAGTTTGAAGCATTCCATACTATTCTGTGACATTTTTCCAAGTTTAAAACACAATTCTATTGCATATCGTTCTTCTAAAGTATACTCACGTCTAGATTGCATTTTTGAAATTCACCAGCTGTGACAATCAGGCTTAAGTAGGGTGTATTCCAATTGCTGCTGTAGCTGTTGATTTGAACCTGAAATCATAAGAATTGGTTAGTCATGTCATAAGATGTATAGCAATAAGATACTGAATTTTCAAGAGTCTACAACAATGTTAAATGCCTGTACAAAAAAATGTATGGAAACCTATTGAAAACACCACATATCTATCTATCTATCCATCTCAGTAGTTCATATGAGTGTCGTTCTAAAATATTTAAGCTTCTCCCAGAAAGAAAATCATAGTGGAACATTTTCTGATAACACATTAGCACTTTTTTTTATTAATTAGTATGTATTTACACTGTTGTCCTCATATCTATTATTTATTTACAATGTTTCGGCCGATGCGCCCTTCGGTCTTCTTCAGGTGTCTCATATTGAACTTCAGGAGGCTACACGAAAATTCGAACCGAACTCTTTATTTAATCCACTGGAGTAGAGTGCTCTAATTTCGTTAACGATGACCAGGTTAACCTATGGTAAGTATTATTTGTTATTTACCTGTAGTCAGGATTGAACCTGCTACCTCCAGATGATTTTACTTAGATGCTGTTTAAAAGAACGTCTATATCCGTTATGCCATTTGTCCCTAACCTAACACATGTCACTGCAACAACAACAAAAAAAAAAAAAGAAAAAAAACCTCAATAATGCTCTTAGGGAGACCTAGAACTTTTCGAATGACTAATCGTATTTATTTATCTCACCCAAGACTATCATGACCTCATGCCTACCAAGCTTGTGTTGCAGACCAATATGCTAGAGTAGGTAGTTTTACACACCCAAATGGCCTAGGGTTTATACCTTGTGTCAGAGCAATTCAAATAATATGCAAGGCCAACTTTGATTACTGAAGTACTTTAATATTCTATCCTTGCAAAAGGTCGGTAGCCAAACCGACATTAAAAGATTGAAGTTGGAATGAATTTGCCAAGGTAAACGGGTCATTGTTGTAACAAAACACTGGCTTCCATATTTTAGCTTTCAGTCAGACTATAATAAGTTCAGTATCTCTCTCAGAATCTATCTATCTATCTATCTATCTATCTATCTTGGCCTATTAATATCTATCTTGGCCTAATAATATCTATCTATCTATCTATCTATCTATCTATCTATCTATCTCCGTCTTTTCACATCTATCTATCTATCTATCTATCTATCTATCTTAGCCTATTAATATCTATCTTGGCCTATTGATATCTATCTATTTATCAATCTATCTATCTATGTACTTAATTCTGCTCTTATCTATCTATCTATCTTTCTATCTTGCCATATGTTATCAATATCTGTAAAATTACCTTTCTATCAATCGATGTTTTCTATTTAGCCTGTTCATATCTATGTATCTAGATTATTTCACTGTTAGTTAATGGTAGAGCGAGCATCTGATTTCAATGCTGGTTCAGTATTCCTGGCATTGTTCCATCCTTAGCTAAGTTTACTTAATGAGACTCTCCTAGCAGTTTTGAAAGAAACCTAAACTGTGTTTTTTTTTTAAAGAGTACTTCGCCCAGTCGATAATCCTTATCATACAAGTCCAACTATCTATCTGTCTATCTATCTATCTATCTCCGTCTATTCATATCTATCTATCTATCTATCTATCTCTATTCACATCTATCTATCTATCTATCTATCTATCTATCTTCGTCTATTCACATCTATCTATCTATCTATCTATCTATATATATATATATATATATTTATTTTTGGTCCAGTTAAGACTCCCTCCCAACTCTTCGACTCCCTCATACTATCCCCTCCCACTACCATGTGTCTATTCAATTTTTTTTATCCAAAATGATCTGAAGAAGTCCTGTTATTTTTTTCGTGTTTTTGGAAATTTCAAAATGCGTAACAGGATGGAAATAAATTGATAATCCTATGTGACGGTTTCGTTGTTTTTCTTAAAGTATATATATATATATATATATATATATATATATATATATATATATATATATATATATATATACTTCATTCTGTTCTTATCTATCTATACCCGTCTTTTCACATCTATCTATCTATCTATCTATCTATCTATCTATCTTCGTCTATTCACATCTATCTATCTATCTATCTATCTATCTATATATATATATATATATATATATATATATACTTTATTCTGTTCTCATCTATCTATCCCCGTCTTTTCACATCTATCTATCTATCTATCTATCTATCTATCTATCTCAGTCTGTTCATATCTATCTATCTATCTATCTATCTTCACATCTATCTATCTTCACATCTATCTATCTATCTCCGTCTATTCACATCTATCTATCTATCTATCTATCTATCTATCTATGTCAGTTTCTCCCTAGCTTTGGGTTGAAGGCGTTACATTTGTACTATGAAGGATTGATTGTACTCTGGTATTCATGCCATATAATGACAAAATTTACCAACAAATCAAACTGGCTGAAGTGCTTATGCAAAAAAAAAAAAATAAATAAATAAAAAAAATAACCCAAAAACAAAAAAGAAAACAATAAACAAAAAACAAACAAAAAACAAATCCCCCGACACTTAAGGAGATATATTAATAAAATTAAAAGAAGAATTACTTTGCTGAATCGCTCTGATACGGCTTATATGCCTGTCCCCCCCAAACACACACACACACACACACACACACACACACACACACACACACACACACACACACACACACACATACATATCAAAATAATAATCTTACGTTTGACAGGATTAATTTTTGGAGGCAGATAAATGTCGAGTGAAATTATTTCTCCGGACATGGAAAGTATTAAACAGACGAATTGATTTTTAACTGTTTTCCCATAAAGCTGCAAGCATTTTAACTCTTATTAGAAATGTGTAGTGATCATCTTTTAGGTAGAAAATAATTCTTGCTATTGTTAACCTCAAATGGTCGTTTAATCGGGTGAGGCTATAAAATACATCAACTGTACCACTGTAGAAGAGTAAGACCCACCCCAACAACGAGTGTTCTGGGTACATAAACAAGATTTTGTAATTAAATAACCAACAAAAGGTGATATGCCATAAAACACAACCAAACCAAATCTTACATTGTCATATATTTAATGACTGATTTGATCAGGGTTCAGAACCTGAACGGGGCTGTTTTAATTTCACATATCACTTATACATTTTCAATAGGCATGAATCCAACTATTCTCTCTCCAGATATGGGTAGATAATAAGGCAAACTCGACTCTTAAACCTAGGTATTGCAAATGGTTTGATTTGGCTGTTTAATGGCATATCAACCTTCTAGGGTTATTTATTGCCAAATCCATCCTTCTTCAAGGACAGTAGTAGTACTATTTAAACCATTGCTTGGGGAATAACGCGGTTCATATCTTTTTAAAGGGTATTTGCCCGAAAGTGAATGTAATAGCGCGACTAGGTATGGCAAATAATTTCGAAGGAAAACTCTGAATTCAAAATTGTTAGAACTCGCTTGAAAAATTAACGTTGCATCGCATCCTGTTTGAGTGCAATCTTTGATATATATATATATATATATATATATATATATATATATATATATATATATATATAATAAAGTTTTAATCAAAATTGTATACGCAACTAGCAAAGGCATGGACAGCTATCGATAGACTTTCGGTCATATGGAAGTCAGACCTGACTGATAAAATGAAGAGCAGTTTCTTCCAAGCAGCGAACGTGTCGATACAGCTATATGGATGCACAACATGGACGCTAACTAAACGGGTGGAGAAAAAGCTTGACGGCAATTACCCAAGAATACTGCGAGCAATATTGAACAAGTCCTGGAGATAACACCCCACAAATCAAAATCATATATATATATATATATATATATATATATATATATATATATATATATATATATATATATATAATTTTGATTAAAACTTTAGGCTATTTTTTGGTGTGAAAACTTCACTTTTCTCTGCGCAAAAACTGAGAGCTGTATCACAATATATTTCAAGTAATAAATAAGATAATAATAATAAAAAAACTTCGTGAAAAAATAAATTTAATATCTATCTATTTATCTACCTATCCTGGGGTGTGGTGGCTAATGTGCTAGACTGTGATATCTTAGTAAGTGAGTTCGAACTCTAGTCATGTTATGACGTTTACTTTCTAACTAATACCCAAAATAATGAACCCCCGATTCCTCATAGCTATAAGTTAAATAAAAAACTCTATCGTTCTTATTCAAGGGTAGTTTTGGCATTAAATATCCAACAAAAGTGTGCATGC
>OY757935.1:7476508-7559008 GCA_963585895.1 Sepioteuthis lessoniana
ATATTTGTTTGAGTGTGTGTGTGTATGTATGTGTTCGTGTCTTATCAACCAAAACTGCAGACCATGTATTACAGCGTCTCTTTCAATCGCAGGTCTTAAAACTGTTTCTTCCAATTCATTAGTTATTAAACGCATTACTGAAGGAAAATCATTTTCATTCTGAATACATTTTTAAAACACGAACCCAAAATTTGCTTGCCCAGTCGGTTGGGGCTGTAGAATACACCGACTGCTTCTCTGCAGAGGGGTTAGACACCCCACAACGGGTGTCCTGGTTATGACACTAAACAATCTGATGGTGAGGTTCCAGCAATGCTGGAGCTTCATTGCCATCGCTCCCAGGTCCACTCTGTCCCGGAGTGGTAGCACCTGATAAGGGTCCTATCTATGGGTTAAATAGAAGTAAACTGTGCTTCTTTCACTATACTTTTTTTTGCATTCAAATTGTGTATTTATGTTAAACTGAATTGTTTAAAATAGAACTGTTTTGACATTGGAGCTGCATACTAGTGCTGAACTGAATTGCTCGAAATAGAACTGTTTTTAACGTCTAAACTGTGTACTTATGCTGAACTGAATTATCTGAAATAAAACTGTTTGACAATCAATTATGTGTATTGCTCAGTCGGCTGGGGCTGTAGAATACACTGACTGCACCTCTGCAGAGGGGTAAGACCCACTCCCTAACGAGTGTGCTGGATATGACACTAAACAATGTGATGGTGAGGTTCCAGCAGTACTGGAACTTTAGGGAATGGGGAATACCCCTTCATTGCCATCGTTCCCAGGTCCACTCTGGCCCGGAGTGGTAACACCTGATAAGGGTCCTATCTATGGGTTAAATAGAACTAACAGGATACTTATGCTAAACTGAATAGTTTGAGTAAACTGAATAGCTTCAAATAGAAATGTTTTGACCATTAAACCGACATTTAAACTGCTTAACTGAATTATTTCAAATAGAACTGTTTTTCGACAGTAAAACTGTATTTACACTTAATTGAATTGTTACATATAACTACTTGAATATTTTGAAATAGAAATGTTTTTGACAATTAAACTGTGTACTTATGCTAAACTGAATTGTTTTAAATAGAACAGATTATTTACATAAAAATGGATTTGGTGTTAAATAACCTACAAAGGTTGATATGCCATAAAACCAACCAAACAAACAAACAAACAAACAAACCAAAATTTTCGATATGTTAAGTGTTTACGTTTTGGAGACACTAGAAATTTTAGAGAAATCTTTCTGAACTTTTTGTTTTATTGAAATAGATTACACTTCACTAATCTTCTGTGATTTTAATCTTTATCTTTTGGATACTCAAATTTTGACCCCTTCCACCTGTTTGCTAAAAACAAAACGAAACTCTTTAATTTTAAAGTCAATTTTTCTACAATTTGTGGGGGAGGGTGTTGAGACAGAAGAAATTTGGTGTAATCTCCATACTTAAGCAGATTTGAAGATTTTTCTGATTTGTAGCTTTTTTTGGTGTGGTCCTCAATGTAAAACTTTTTAAAGATTTAACCTCTAATCTAAACTATTCCAAAACTCTACCCCTTAACAATAAAAATTGAGCTCCTCAAGCCTAGAAATATCCTGTAGACTTCAACTTAAGCTTCTCTGTTTTTATCACAGTAAATAGTGGTTCCCGAAAAAATGCCTAAAATTGAAGAACAAGAAAAAGAAGAAGAATGGGGTTATAGCTGGACACTTTTAATACCACTATCCTCATCAGCAATCAGCGGACCTGTACCATGATTGCAACGCCTTCTAAGATTCTCGGTGGCAAAATCAAAGCCAGCAGGACAAGGGACGAGTAACCTTCCCCGAAAGAAGCATTAGTGCTGCCTTAATTGAGTTTAGAAGACGAGGTCCTGACAGGCGTCGATCCAAGGGAATATCCCGTCAAGAGAACGTGTTGGTTAGGAAGCTGTGATCAAGGGCGTTGGACGAGGAATGCTTGATAAATTAGACAGAGAGTGAAGAGAAGGCCGGAGGAAGATGGTACGGGCAAATGAAGAAGAAGAAGAAGAAGAAGAAGAAGAAGAAGAAGAAGAAGAAGAAGAAGAATCAAGGTCAAATATAGATTATCGGGATGTGGAGAGGGTGACCAGTTTATTGGGGGAATTAATGTGTTTCGTCAAAAGAAGGGAATGGGACAAGAAAGGGGTCGATTTTAAGGTAGCAGATAGGGGTTTATAAACATTTGTCAAAGTAATGAAGTAAAGGAATCTGGGAAGGTGAATTACAACTGCTGCTGCTGCTGCTGCAGTTGGTGGTGGTGCTGCTGCTAATTGTAGCATCACCTGCAGACGAATAATCATACAAAGAGGAAAGAGAAAAGGATGAGAGAAATATTTTCTGGTAAAGAAGAAGAAGAAGAAGAAGAAGAAGAAGAAGAAGAAGAAGAAGAAGAAGAAGTCAAGATATGTTAACAAGAAGAAGAAGAAAAGAAGAAGTTAAAATCGGTTACCAAGAAGAAAAAAAAGAAGAAAAAGAAGAAGTCAAGATAGGTTAAGAAGAAGAAGAAGAAGAAGAAGAAGAAGAAGAAGAAGAAGAAGAAGAAGAAGAAGATATGTTGAAGAAGAAGAAGAAGAAGAAGAAGAAGAAGAAGAAGAAGAATTACAAGATTGGGGAATATAGTAGTAGTAGTAGTAGTCGAATCCGAATCAATAAGGGTTTAGAATATATTACCCTAGAAGAAGAAGAAGAAGAAGAAGAAGAAGAAGAAGAAGAAGAAGAAGAAGAAGAAGAAGAAGAAGAAGAAGAAGAAGAAGAAGATACATTATTATGGAAGAGCGTGAAAAAGGATGAAGAAAGAAGATGTAGAAAGAAAGAAATAAGAAAAATAATTACAATGAGTAAGAAAAGAAGGAAAAGTGTTGATGACTTTCAAAAATAAAGAAATAAGAAAATTAGTCGGTGATTGCATAAAAAAAATGAATTTAAAAAAGCTACAAAGAAGGATGAAAAAGAAAAAGAAGGGAAAAAGGCAAAGAATCAACTAGAGAATGCAAGAAGAAGAAGAAGAAGAAGAAGAAGAAGAAGAAGAAGAAGAAGAAGAAGAAGAAACATCCAAAATTTGGAATTGAATTGGAAAACCGAAAACAAAAAACGGAAAAAAAAGGGGCTGGTAAATGAGAAAAAAAGGTCTTCATCTTGTTTGGTGCGAATGGAGGAACTGTGATTTAAAATTAAAATCTTAAAATCAATAGCTCTTTTTTGTTTTCCCATTTTATGAAGAGAAAGGAAACATTTTTCAACGAGACAGGTCACGCAAAGGTAACAATTCACATCAGAGAGAGAGAGAGAGAGAGAGAGAGAGAGAGAGAGAGAGAGAGCAATAAAATGTACACACGCATATTCCAGTCTCGATTCTAATGTTCAAGAATATTCCCTTTCACGATCACATTTTAGACAACATCTACAAACTCTAATTATAACTGTCTAATTAAATGAGTTTGTGAAGAATATGCTGCGTCATACTATCACATTAGGTGGAGGAACGACCTGTACATATATATATATATTGTCATCCACAGACAGACTGTTTAATTCTATCAGAACTCTTCAGTGTGGCTAGACATGCAGGACGCTCGAAGCCGGGATCGAAACGCGTCCAACTTTACGTTAGACTAAGTTTCAGACCTCTCGGCCACCAAACAGACCACATTGGCTTAGGGAATTTTTTAGGTATTTAGTGCTCAATTCTTTCGAAGAGCTTTGCATTATGCTAGTGGCGGCCGACAAGAGCCAATCTTTGATACATTCTGATATATATATATATATATATATATATATATATCGGAATGTATCAAAGATTGGCTCTTATTAATTAACTGACCCGTCAATCGAAACCTCTTAAGACATCTGGTCTTTTTACTTTGATACGAGAGTTCGTAAATGACCACTAAATACGTATACACAGAAGAAGAATTATTAATGAAAAATTATTGCGTGTGCAGGTTATGTGGTGACAAAAACAGCTGATTTCATAAAAATCCCAAAACGCAATGAATGAACGGAAAACCCAAAGCGAATTTAGACCGTTGAGACTGCGAAAATCTACCGAAAAACTAAGAGCCTGGCTGCTGAAGAGTACACAACGGATATATATATATATATATATATATATATATATATATATATATATATATATATATATATATATATATGTTTAATAGGTATCATGCCATGACTGATTCTTATACAGCAGCATTGCTCACGACAACGTCTTCATCAGATGATGACTCTGGGTTCAGGCATGGTTCCAGGGCCGAAGCATTATTACCACTCACCCAGAGCGCCCCAGCAGTAACTGGGGGTATCCTCGTGGTGTAATGGTTAAAGCGATGGACTGCGGAATCGTAGTACGCGAGTTCGTACTCCAGTCGCGCTATTACGTTCACTTTCGGGCAAATACCCTTGGGAAAGGTATGAACTCCCTTATCCTCCCAGCTCTGGGTTAAATAGTACCACTACTGTTCTTCTAGGAGAATGGCTTTGGCATTGAATAACCTACAAAGGTTGACATGCCATTAAACAAAGAAACCAACCAGTAGTAACTCTCGATACCACCAGTCTTTGTTGGATTGACGTCACTCTATATGATTGCCATATCTCCGCTGATGCAGATAGAGCCTTATCTTGGATCTTTTTTTTATGCATTTCCTCTTGTCTGATGGAGAAAGTCCAAAATTAGTCAAGAATTCAGAGGTTGTGTTCGTAATGAAACCTCGGTATCCGACCTCGATAGGAAATACACTAGTTATCCAGCCATTTCTGACACATTTTTCCTGCAGATCCTCATATTTTTCCAACTAATGTGCCCAGTCTAAATTTTCTTTAAACAGAACCATTAACTCAATAATGAAAAAAATATTTTAATTTGACGAATATATATATATATATATATATATATATATATATATATATGTGTGTGTGTGTGTGTGTGTGTATGTGTGGAGTTGTGTTATTCTTCAATCCAGTAAATCAGGAGTAGGGAATAATTCCGTCAGGACAAATAACTTATTTAAATTTCGAATATTTAAATATTCCTGGCAGAGAGCTCAATGTAAATGAATTCACAGAGCAAATAATATTGTTTCAAGAAAAACCAATATTCGGTCACATTAGGATAATAAATTTATTTCCATCCTGTTAAGAACATTGATATGAATGAAAATTCTAAAACAATTTTTGGATCTGATAAAGTCTTGTTAAAAATTATCTTAGAGTCTTTGATTCATATCAATGCTCTTAACTGGATGGAAATAAATTTATTATCTCAATGTGATCTAGTATTGCTTTTTTCATAAATATATATATATATATATATATATAGCGATGTGAATTAATAGCTGGATGTAGACATAGGAATAAATTTAAACTATAGACAAATGATCATAGATAATGCTTAAATAAAAAAAAACATAGGATTGAATTGAGATTTAAGGTGAAATGAATAAAATAAAATAAAATAAAAAAGATCAGAAGAAACCATGTGATGTGTACGTACTTTTCAGTGGAAGGGTAACTGAATTAATAGGCACGAAAATAAAATTTGAAATTAAAAATTCTAATTCTAAATTTTGAATGTAATTTAATATAAGTGTTACTGTATCTTTACGTAAGGTTTATCAAGGAATGTTGTACTTCCCTAAATTATCATTAAATCTGGAGTTTTAAGTTGAAATGTATTTAGAATTTAAAAAAGAATTGATTTACTATAATTTTAACTGGTAATAAAAATAAAAAAACCGGAAGTGGGCTAAATGAGGCGAAAACTCTTCACCCTTCTTCTTATCCCTTCCAACCCTTCTTTCCTGTGTCTATTCTGAATTATTTTATCCATTAGATCTGAAGAAGTCCTGTGGTTTTTGGTGTTTTTGATTTATATCAAAACCCATAACAGGATGGAAATAAATTCATAATCTTAATGTGACCGGTTTTTGTTTTTTCTTAAAGAAATTATCGCTTTGTAATATCAGTTACACTGAGCTCTTTACCGGGGAAATTTAAATTTTCACTGTTGAATGATTTTTTGTTTTCATGGTATAACTCCCAACTCCAGTTTACCTGGATCAAATAATACTTATATATATATATATATACACAGTCATCCACAGACAGATCTGTTTCGTTCTATCAGAACTCAGCAATGTGGCTAGACAGTATCTTCCCGTAGCTGGGATCGAAACCCGGTTGACTCAAAGGCTAAGCCAAGGTTTCTAACCATTCAGCCACGAGGAGATATTAGCTGCGAAGTAAATTTTAAAACGGTTTGTCCTATGTGTCTAGCCACACTGAAGAGTTCTGATAGAACGAAACAGTCATTCTGTGGATGACTATATATATATATATTCCAAAATTCTTACAAAGGATAGAGAGAACAAATTTTATTCTAAATTTTATTTACTTCCCGTAAGAGAAATATTTAAGATAAACTGCCATTTATATAAACAAGCCTCACTTCAAATATAAACAAGAACAAAACAATAGTTTAGTTTAAATATCAAACAGTTTTAATTCTGAAATACAAATACATATACACGCTACCTTGATAATAGTTCGGATACGAACCAAAAGTACTCGACTAACCAGAATGGTTCTTTTGGAAAAATCATTAATGCCTTTCAAGATCGTAACATCAAAAAAAATATTAGGACACTTTAAAGAAAAAATAAGAAACTTCAAATTAATAAGGATTCCATTTTATTCAACCAAACCTGTTTGAATATATGAAGTCACCCACAAACAGACTGTTTGGCTGTGTTACAACTGGCTAGATACGCGAAGCTGGGGTCGAAACCCGGTTGACTTTTACGCCAGCAGAGGGAACTCTACAACACAGAAACTCCGTATAAGTAAAGGGATTTAAACGCATACGTATCATTATCTGTATTGTTTATATGTATACACTTAACGGCTACTGATAGCTCAATTCATTTGAACTTCTTTGCATTACGCGAGAGGCAACTGTTAATTCCTTCGCTAGAGAGCTCACCCGCCCTGGTAGCGGGGCGGGCATATTATAAGAGGAATAGTTTCGCACACGAAATATCTTGGCATAGAACTAGTTTATCGAACTGTGTGTAGGAAATCAAAATTAAAAAAGAACTAGATCCTATATTAAAATCGGAAATAACCACAACAAAATATGTCAAAAATACAAAGTTGGTGATAGACATTGCCTCCTCAGTATGGAGGAAAAGTAGCTTTTTTTCAAAACCCCCAATGAGTTGTTCAATCAGAGATCTGAAATATTATATGCTTACAGGCAAAAAATCCAGACACCTTGACGGAAAGAATGTTGTTTTGTTTGTTTTTTAAGCTAATTTAATATTCTTTCTCGCGTCCACTTTAATAAAATATCGTTTAGGCCGACCCTCTTTAGTAAGAATTATCCTGAATGTCCTTGCCCTTTCGGCTAGGGCTGTAGAATACATGGACTACGTCTCTGTATAGGGGTAATACCCCTACCCAACGCGTGTCTTGATATGACACTAATCAATCTGATGGTGAGATTCCAGTAATACTGGAGCTTTGGGAACTGCAGAGTACCTCTTCAATGCCATCGCTACCAGAGCCACTCTTTCCCGGGGTGGTTGCATTTCATCGGATTCTAACGATGGGTCAAATAGAACTAAACTGCGTACTTTTGCTAAACTGAATTGTTTGGAATAGAACTGTTTTGACATTTAAACTGCGTACAGTCGGTGTATTCTGTAGCCCCATCAAACTGTGCAAAACAAATATATATATATATATAGAGAGAGAGAGAGAAAGAGAGAAAGAAAGAGAGAGAGAGAGAGAGAGAGAGAGAGAGAGAGTGAGATTGAGCGAGATTGACTGAGAGAGATCTTGTTGCAATCACACCTGGTAAGAAATATAATAATTCTGTTCTTGTCGCATGAAAGATTTCATAAATTTACTGACTCACCAAATCGATTTTTAGGGGGCACTCCTGTCTAGTAATGGTAAACGAGCTGAAATTGCATATAATTACGAGGGATTTAGATTCTTACTGACTGCCCCATACTTCCCACTGCTCTGTCGGCGGGGCTTAGACTGTAACCCTTCCTGATGGGCAAGTATACCCTCACCTAAAAACAAGGTGCCCATTTATGGCTCTGCGTATGGAAGTTCCGTTTTGGAGCTTTCGGGAGTGTGGAAGACCCACTCATTGCCATTACTCCCAGGTCTACTCGAACACAGGGCGGTAGTACTAGTTATAGTTCGATCTATGGGTCAAACAGATGCCTTTGAGAATTATCAGTTTTCAATAGGAATACATGATACAATGTAACTGCGTGTAAAATTTGGTGTGGTTTGGTTTTATGGCATATCAATCGTTGTAGGTTATTTCTAGCCAAACTCAGTTTCAACAAATAAATTAGATATATATGGTTTGTAAACATAAGTTAACAAAGTTAAATGTCTGCATGTATTGTTAAGAATCTCAAACAATTCAATTTAACATCAGTCATTTTTTGCACTCTATTAAATGATCAAACAGTTCTATTTCAATCAGTTCAGTTTGGCATCAGTCATTTGTTTGTATCTATTTGACCCGTAGATAGGGCTCTATCAGGTGCTATCACTCCATGTCAGAATCGACTTGGGAGCGATGGCATTGAAGGGATACTCCGCGATCCCCAAAGCTCCAGCTTTACTGGAGACTAAGCATAAGATTGTTTAGTGTCATATACAGGACACTAGTTGAAAGGAGTCTTACCCCTCTACTGAGATTTAGTTGGTGTTTTCTACTGCTCCACCCGATTGGGGTGCGTGTGTTAAGTGTTTGTATTAAGAATAGATATTTGAGACAATAAATGTTTTGTAAGGATAAAATTATTAGTTACTTGAAACAATATATCTTCGAAAGCAAATGTTTATTATCAAGTACAAGACACCAACTGTACGGCCACCTGCCCCCTATCATGAAAACTATTCAAGTTAGGCGAACCAGACATGCAGGACATTGCTGGAGAAGCAGAGATGAACTCATAAGAGATGTACTCTTATGGATCCCCACACATGGCCGCGCAAAAGCAGGACGACCAGCACGAACGTACATTCAGTAGCTATGTGAGGATACAGGTTGTTGTCCTGAAGACCTACCTAGGGCGATGAACGATAGGGAGGAGTGGCGAGAGAGGGTCAGGGATATCCGTGCTGCCAGCACGATATGATGATGATGAAAAATAACTGCTTAAAACCTTATAATTCTGTAAAAAAAATATTAGTATAAGTTCGGGCTACTTAATCTCATACAACTGTGTGTAAATTATAAGTGTTAGATAAGAATACTTTATATACAGGTCAAAAGGATCTACATTTTTGTAGGATTAATAGAAGCAAATTAGAATGCATTATAGAAAAAGTGTTTTTTATTTTCCAAATGTACTTTAGATACAATTTTGTTTTATTTTGTTTCGGGTTACCCATACAAATTGGGCAGATCAGCATCGCGCGTTCATTGCGGAAAGGTTTCTCAAGAGAGAGTCAGTAACTGCAACGCAAAGACCACTCTGTGTGAACTTTGGGCTTGGTAGACAAGTTTCTGTACTTACTCGAAAATGGATTTTATCATGGTTTACTAACTTTCGAGCTACTGAATAAACATTGAAATGAAATTATTACCATTCCACATGAAGTTAGCCGTCTAGTTATGGACAACTTTCGCAAACGTCTTTGTCAGTGACAATAACGGCAAACATTTGTCTGATGTAATTTTTAAACAAAATGACTTTATATGTACATTTGGAAAATAAAACCACTTTTTTGTTATTTATTCTAATTTGTTTTATTAAAACTATAAATACGTCAGATCATTTTGACCCACCCTGTATATCTGATGTGATTCATTGATTTATAATCTTGTCAATTCGTCAAGGATTATTTTATACCGAATGGTTCGGAAATAACAATCATTTGATAATCAAATTGGCATTTCCAAGAGGTTGTTTTTTAAGAGTCATAATTATATAATTTCATATATTCCCATCCAATACAAAAAAATCTAAACACAGTTGTCAGTGTCCAAATATTTCTACTACGAATAAATAAATGGTTTAATTAATTATTTCCATTTAATAATTGTCATTTTTTTATACATCATATATGTAGGTACTCGTTATATAACAGACACGGTAAAAGGTGTTTAGTTCGTACACGAGGCTGATTGCATGTTCAGATAGCGCTAATATTCCTAGGAAAGGTACGAGGATCATTAAATAAGTTTCCAGACTTTTTTCGTATTGATAGTACACACATGAAACTCTCTAGTCCCCTTCGAAGTAATCCCCTCCGGCTGTAATACACTTGTTGTACCGTTCCAAAATCTTCTGAAAGGCCCCATGGAAGTTCTCTAGTGTGAGCGTGTCAATGACTTTCGTCACAGCCTCTTTAATCTCATCAAGAATAAAATCAAAATTAAAGAATAACCAAAAGTCACAGGGAGCAACGTCTGGACTATGGGAGGCCGAGGAACTGTCTTGATGCCCATCTTGGTCAAATAGTGTGTGACAAGGATAGAGGTGTGGACTGGCGCATTGTCCTGGTGGAAATGCCACTGACCCGATTTGAAGAGTGCTGGTCTCTTCCGACGGAATCTCTTCCTGAACTCCCTTAAAACCTCAATATAGTAACCCTAGCCCTAACCCTTTGGCCAATCAACTCTGGTGTATGAAGTTCCTTACTACTCCCACACCTCTCATAATCCCTCACAGACTCCCTGTTCTTCCTTGAATCTTTTATGCCCCTCAAAAACTGATGCTCGATTCATGCAAGATGGTTGAAAAGCAGTCTAAAGCATTCCATACGTTTCTGTGGCATTTTTTCCAAGTTTAAAACACAATTTTATTGCATATCATTCTTCTAAGGTGTCCTCAAGTACAGATAGCATTTTTAAAATTCACCAGCTGTGACAATCAGGCTTTAGTAGGGTGTATTCCAATTGCTGTTGTAGCTGTTCATTTGAATCTGAAATCATAAAAATTGGTCTGTCATCTCATAACATGTATAGCAATAATATACTGAATTTTCAAGAGTCTACGACAATTTTAAATGCCGGTAAAAAAAGGTCTGGAAACCTATTGAATGCACCACGTATGCATAAAATAATTCTCCCTCTATCTATGGGCAAATAGTAGGGCCGGCTGGTCTGTTTAATTTTGGCATCTCAACCAGTCTAGGAGAAAGGTTTTGAAACCTGTTTAAATCTGCTTTAAAAATGATCTTGTGTCGCATCCTATTCGTACAAAATATTTTGGTTTGGTTTGGTTTTACGGCACATCAACCATCATAGTTTATTTAATGCCATATTCATTTTAATACATATAAACAGTTCTATTTCAAATAATTCAGTTCATCATGAGTACAGTTTTTTTTACACTCAGGTAAATGTAAAAACAGTCCTATTTCAAACAATTCAGTTAAGCATAAATACACTGTTTAGTTCTATTTGACTCATAGATAGGACCCTATCAGGTACTACCACTCCGGGCCAAAGTTGACCTGAGAGCAATGGCAATAAAGGGGTACTCCACATTCCCCAAAACACAAGCCATTCTCGAGCTCTACCATCAGATTGTTTTGTGTCATATCGAGGACACTCGTTGTGGGGTTTTTTAACTCTCTGAAGAGATGCAGTCGGTGTATTCTGCAGCTCCAGCCGACTGGGCCAAGAATGTTTTGTATATATATATATATATATATATATACTTGGACGCTAACAAAACGGCTGGAGAAGAAGCTAGACAGCAATTACACAAGAATGTTGAGAGCAGTATTGAATAAGTCCTGGCGGCAACACCCAACAAAGCACCAACTATACGGCCACCTGCCACCCATCACGAAAACTATCCAAGTTAGACGAACCAGATATGCAGGACACAGCTAGAGAAGCAGGGACGAGCTCATAAGTGATGTATTCCTATGGACCCCCGAAAATGGCCGAGCAGAAGCAGGACAACCAGCTCGAACATATATTCAGCAGCTATGTGGGGATACGGGATGTAGCCCTGAAGACCTGCCTGAGGCAATGAACGATAGGGAAAAGTGGCGAGAGAGGGTCAGGGATATCACCGAGGTGTAAGTGATATCACTACTCCCTCCCTGGATTTCTCCACTCTCCCTTGATGCTTATCACATAAGCAAAGCGAAATAAAGTACCATTTTTTGAGTCTTTTGTATGACTCGACCGCGAAGTGAACCTTGGTCTCCCGGGCCATTGGCGATCATTCTACTCATTAGGACAACGGCCCGATTAATCCTGAGTAAATAGTTATTGCTTCAAGTAACTATTCTTAATACAAATAGTTTACGGCCTTATGGTTTCTCGTATTCTTATCCAGTGATTTTTAAAGACCTATTTGATCGATAAATCCAAGATAGTTATTACAACTTTAGATCACAGCGGACCTAAGAGTAATCCCAATGAAGAAGTATTCCACACTTCGCTGGTCTCCAGGATTGCAGCCTGTCAGATTCAGTTAAATGTCATTCTTCAGACCCTCATTCTTGAGGTGGGGGCTCTTACTCTTCCGAAGGGTATTGCAGTCAGCATATTCTCTGCTTCAATGTGAAGGTGTTGTCTAAGAGGGTAGTCGTTTCAAGAGAAAGTCGTGGAGTAAAAGTTAGGTAACTGAAGAATGGTTCAGACCGTAGATCTTTAGCTGACTCCAAATCTGCGTTTTTTCAAAACCGCCAAAAACATAGACTTAAATGTCTAACGTTCACTATTTCCCTGGATCGTTTACATAACATGCGAAGGTTAATCTGCTACCAAACAAAGGAGCCAGACCAAACCAATTAATCAACAATGGTTTGTGGATTGTTTTAAACTAAGCTACACTTTTCAATTGTAGCGCCAATTGCTTTGGTTCAGTTAGTGAGTGACCCATTCATCTGGTTTTGAGCCAAACTATTCACACTAAATTATTAAGAATGGAATTATTTTTTTATTTAATTCCAAACTACTAAACTTCATTTCTTAAAATCGCCCAAAGAACCGATTATATCTATTCGCATTTCCCGGAAAACGTTACTTGATTATGATGATGGTAAGAATAAACATCGAAATATTGACAACGTGTCTAGCAAGTTATCTTTGGTTTCTTTTAATATTGAGTAACGCTAAGACATATCCAGACTATTTTCACATTTATTGTCAAACTGTGAATGATTTATTGTTTTATAAAAGTTGGCTTTATTAAAGTATTTCAACCTTCAAGGTCTAGATCGTTAAAATGTAATATATATATATATATATATATATATATATATATATATATATATATATATATATAAAAGTGATAGCTAGTCTTGCTGCTAATTTTTAGGAGAGAAGTGTTATTATATGTGTATGTATTCAATTCATCCAATTCACTCAGTACCGTCACTCTCCACACACACACACACACACACACATATATATATATATATTTGGAGAATCCTAGGCAGATTTTTCTGTCTCTTTATGCATATATATATATATATATATATATATATATATATATATATATATATATATATATATATATACGTATATATATATATATATATATATATATATAAAGAGCCAGAAAAATCTGCCTAGGTTTCTCCAAATGATACTGACCAACTACATTTCATTAATTCTTGAAAGAATAAAATTTGCACACACACACACACACACACACACACACACACACACACACACATATATATATATATATATATATATATAATGAACAAAAGTAATATTTCTTCGTAGCTATGGACTTTTAAAAATTTCTAAACACGTTTAAATCAGAAAAAATTTCAAAAAGTCTATATGCCTCAAATAAAACGACATTAAACAAACTAGAAATTTCTATTTAGCGAATGAATATTTGTTAAACAATTTTTTGTTTGTTTGTTTTAAACTGACCTCTGCTATCGTGAATGCCTGATGTGCAATCTAAACGGGAGAGGATGATTCAGATTTGCCGTAAGTCTTTTAGTCAGATATTTATTACAGGTATTTCCTTATTTTGGTGTTATCAGTATGTCAGCATGTACTAAGTTTTCCAATGAAAAATAAGTTTCAGGTTTGTATTTAAAAACAAGTAGCGGGTCGAGTTCCTGCGGTGTAATGGTTAAAGAGCCGGGATACTGTAGTAAGTGAGTTTGATCTCAAGTCACGGTGTGTTCTTTTCTGGAGTAATCCCCTTTAGAAAGGCATGAACGCCACTTATCCCAGAAACTATTGGTTAAATAGTGCCAGTAGTGTTTTTCTACAAGGATAAAAAACCCATGAAGATTGATATGCTATTAAACAAAAGAAACAAACAATGAAATTGTATAGCTTAAAGGTTATATATATATATATATATATATATATATAAGAAAAAACGAAAACCGGTCACATTAGGATTATAAATTTATTTCCATCCTGTTATGGGTTTTTGATATCAATCAAAAACATTAAAAAAATTAACAGGACTTCTCCAGATATATTGGATAAAATTATTGGTGTTATTGATTTATATCAATACCCATAACGGGATGGAAAAAAATTTATAATCCTAATGTGACCGGTTTTTGGTTTTTGTCAAAGAAATTATTGCTCTGTAATGTCAGTTAAATTGAGCTCTTTACCATGAAAATTTAAATGTTCACTCTTAAATAGTTTTTTTTTGTCCTGATAGAATTACTCCCAACTCCGGTTTAACTGGACCGAATATATATATATATATATATATATATATATAATCATCCATAGACTGATTGTTTCGTTGCATCATAACACTTTAGTGTGGCTAGACACGCAGGGCGCTTCAAGCTGGGATCGAAACCCGCCTAACTTTACGCTAGACTTGGTATCTTACTGCTCAGTCATTTTGACGACCTACGATAGCTCCGGAATTATATATATATATATATATATATATATAATCCCCAGGAGTGCATCCAAATCAAAAAATAAATTGTTTTGATTGTTTCAAGATCAATATCATACTGTAAAAACGGATATTATTCGATATTACTTATAACCAAAATCTATGATATAGAAACGCTGTCGACAAAAATAATTTCAATATCTCTGTAACCAAAAGCATAACTACCTAAGCATGTATATATATATATATATATATATATATATATATATTATCATCATCATCAAGTCAATTTGATAGCACATATTCTCTTAAATCCCTCTCACCATCTGTCTCTTGGTAAGTCCTCTAGCTTGCATCCAATGTTCATTAAAAGCTGATAATTATAAGTTTTTTTTCTGTCTGCTAACACAAGTTAGTTCATCAGTGGCAGTCCACAGTTGAACTTCGCTTATAATTTCGCTCTTGCCACTCTAGCAGTGCCCAGCATGTCTGGTTTATTTTACTTAGAGATGTGGGAGGTAAATGGCCGTACAACTTCCGTTTTGTGAGGTTTTGCTTCCAGAATTTGTTCAAAATAATAGAATGCATCCATACGTAGTTCCTATGGAGATTTTTTGCAAAAGTCTAGATGGTGCTGCCAATCAATAATACACACACGGTACAGACAATTTTACAGCTTCGAAGATTTTCCGTTTAATAGGAATGCGTTTAAGTAATTTTGTCATGTTATTAAAAACCTAAAAAAACTTTTAAAACTCTTTAAAAATATTCTTTATACATGCAAAAAAAAACTCTTGATGATTGCCTATGAAAGGTCCGAAAGCACTCGAGATGATTTTGGTAAATGCATCCACCAATTCCAACCTATAACCAAGACACTTATCAGGAAACTTGAAAGGGTCTTAATAAAGGATCTTATATTGACAAAATATGCCTTTATTATTTTATTAAAAATTCTGAAATGAAAGACTGCCACCCAACCATACATATAAAAAAAATTGTCATCCACCGACAGACTGTTTCGTTGTATCACAACTCTTCGGTGTGGCTAGACACGCCAGATTCCCGAAGCTGGGATCGAAACCCGGCTGCCATAAACGCAAATCCAAGATTCTACAACTCAACCCCGGGCAAACTAGCACAAGCATAGGAAAATTAAACACTTATGTATCACATTTGTTTTGTTTAAAACTCAATTCATTTGAAAAGCCTTTCTTTACGAGGATCATTAAATAAGTTTCCAGACTTTTTTCGTATGGGCACTTTTATTGATAGTACATACATAAAACTCTAGTCCCCTTCGAAGTAATCTCCTAGGGCTGCAATGCATTTGTTGTACCGTTCCAATAACTTCTGGAAGGCCCCATGGAAGTCATCTTGTGTGAGCGTGTCAATGACCTTCGTCACAGCCTCTTTCATCTCCTCAATTGTCTCATAACGATAGCCTGTGAGCTTAAAGAATAACCAAAAGTCACAAGGAGCAAGGTCTAGACGATAGGGAGGGTGAGGAACTGTCTTGAGGCCCAACTTGGTCAAAACTCATAATATAAATTGTTGGGTATGATTGTTCTTCAATATATTTGCCATGTACTTTTTATGTTATTCTTTATCAAATTATCTAACTTATTCGAATCTTTTCAGGCAGAGGTCAAATATCGATACCTGAACCACAGTTAAAATCCAGGATTTTGAAAGTTGATTTTCCAGCCGGTTAGGTAGACCGATCCTTTTCTATTATAAAAACTGATAGAACGCAAAGCATCTTATTCCATTCCCTTCGGTCCGGAATTGCATTAAGTATAGCAAGATATAAACATGAACTCACGTCTGAAATTCACGCCGACTACCACAAGTGTCTGAAATAAATCTCTAAAGCCAAAACGCACTCACAAACCGTGTTTACCCATAAAACAGAAACACTTGAATATGTCGGCAAAATACGACGAACAGAAACAAATCAGTAATATGCACAGAAATCAACGAAGCAGGCACGCGATTTTCTAAATACAGACAGACATGCTGCGAAAAAGAAAAAGAAAAAGAATAAGTATAAAACAAGTAGAGAAAAATAAAACGAATTCAAGTAAAAGGCCACGTTTTCGTTTAAATAACACACATAAAAATACACAGATCCACGTATTTTAAGGCTTTCAATTTTATTCTTCTTTTTAATTATTTATTTTGTTAATTTCTTTTTTAATGGATGGAGATAGAGTTAAAAAAAAAAAAAAAGGGGGAAAAAAAAGAAAACGCAGAAAGAAAAAATGGCGTCTTTAACGGCCTGTCGTGTGGTTTGATAGATAGCGCCGTCTTGTGTGAGAAACGAAAACGAGGCAGCGTTCAAATCAACTTGGTTCGGTCAACGTGTGGAAGTGCCCGGCCGATCGATCATGAAGAGTAGAGCTCAGAAAATATGGAAGCACAAAGCAACAAACTAAAAAAAAAAAAAAAAGAATAGTAATAAAAAAAAAGCCGAAAACAAACCAAATCAAAAAGTGAATATATAAATAAAAGTGTTTTTGATAACAGAGAAAAAGAGACGAGGTTTAATATCATCTGACAGAGTTGTGAGTCCATCATTTGATAATTTTTATGGGGTTGTTTTGTATTTTCGACTGGAACAGATTAACACTTTTCCTACTTTAATGCATGAATATATATATATATATATATATATATATATATATATATATACAGAGAGAGAGAGAGTGTGTGTGTGTGTGTGCGTGTGTGTGTGCGTGCACACATGTGGGTGCATGTCCAAACACTCACATTGAGATAGAAGTTTAATCATATATATGTAACCGAATATATATATATATATATATATATATATATATATATATATATATATATATATATATAGTGTATTTATGAATAAAAGCCAAAAACATATAGATCTAAAATATATGCCACAGACATATACTCGAATGTGTATATATATATATATATATATATATGTGTGTGTGTGTGTGTGTGTGTGCAAACGAGTACGGATGAATGTTACCATTAATGCATGTGTGTATGTACAGACCCGCATATTTAAAAAAAAATCTCTCTATATATATTCATATTTTCGTGTCTCTATGTCCGTCAGGTATATAAGATAAATGCCTAAATATATGAGACTTTATGTGAATATATAAGAGAAAGAGAAAGAGAGAGAGAGAGTGAGTGAAGAAGAAGAAGAAGAGGGAAATTCATGTCTATGTCCGTCAGTTATATAAAATTTTATGTATGAATATATCAGAATGTATGCACACACACACACACACTTATATATATATATATATATATATATATATATATATATAAGATAGAGAAAGAGAAAGAAGGAGAGAATTTATGAATAAATATATGAGAATTTATATATATATATATATATATATATATATATATAAAATGAGAGAAAGAGAAAGAGATGGAGAGAGAGGGGGGGATTTGTAGCTCTCTTTCTATATACAAATGTCTATATATCGGTTCTGTATATATCATCATTATGTCGTTCCGTGAACACGGATTTCCCTGACCCTCCCTCTCCATTCGTCTCCTTCATTCGATTCTATCGTCCATCTCATTCAGTAGGTCCTCTAGACTACATCCTGTGTCTGTACATAGTTGTTGTAGGTAGCTTCTAGCCGGGCGTCCAATACCCGCTGATCCGAGAAAAGGAATTCACAGGAACATGTGGTTGATGAGCCTGCAATATTCTGCATGTCTTGTTCGTCTGATTTGAATGTTTTTATACATGTAAGATAGGTGACCGTATAGCCGCTGTTTTGTGGGGTGTTGCTTCCTGGATTTGTTCAGTATCGCTCGTAGCATTCTTCTACAGACGAACGTCGGTTGAATAACTCATGCCGGTCACAGACACAAGGAGCATACGATAAATTTTCAGACTTTTTTCGTATGGGCCTTTAAAATTGTCGTAGACTCTTGAAAATTCAGTATATTATTGCTATACATGTTATGAGATGACAGACCAATTTTTATGATTTCAGATTCAAATGAACAGCTACAACAGCAATTGGAATACACCCTACTAAAGCCTGATTGTCACAGCTGGTGAATTTTAAAAATGCTATCTGTACTTGAGGACACCTTAGAAGAACAATATGCAATACAATTCTATTTTAAACTTGGAAAAAATGCCACAGAAACGTATGGAACGCTTCAGACTGCTCTTCGACCATCTTCCATGAATCGAGCATCAGTTTTTGAGTGGCATAAGAGATTCAAGGAAGGCAGGGAGTCTGTGAGGGATGATTTAGAGGTGTGGCAGGAGTAAGAAACTCAATACACCAGAGTTGATTGACCAAACGGTTAGGGTTAGGGTTACTATGTTGAGGTTTTAAGGGAGTTCAGGAAGAGATTCATTGGGAAGAGGCCAGTACTCTTCAAAATGGGTCAGTGGCATTTCCACCCGGATAATGCACCAGTCCACAACTGCATCCTTGTCACAGACTATTTTACCAAGATGGGCATCAACACAGTTCCTCGGCCTCCCATAGTCCAGACGTTGCTCCCTTTGTCTCTTGCTTATTCCCTAAGCTCAGATTCTGACGTTATGAGATAATTGAGGTGATGAAAGAGGCTGTGATGAAGGTCATTGACACACCTACACAAGAGGGCTTCCGCGGGGCTTTCCAGAAGTTGTTGGAACGGCAAAACAAGTGCATTGCAACCGGAGGAGATTACTTCGAAGGGGACAAGAGTTTCATGTGTGTAATATCAATAAAAGTGCCCATATGAAAAAAGTCTGGAAACCTATCGTATGCACCTCGTACCTTCATGGAATTTGACTAAATGAGATAACTTTTCAACATAGTCCCCTCTTGCCGCCCACTTACTTTATCCATCGGTATTGCAGTTCTTGGATCCCATTGGTAAAAAAAATCAACAACAACATATTTGACGTTTTCTCTTGAACTTTTCAACTTATGTCTTTTTAGCTCATTCCTGTATGTGACTGTTATATATATATATATATATATATATATATATATATATATATTTGATTGAACATAATAGACTTTTTTTGTCAACATATTTTTTGTTGACCCTTTCATATTGATGTATTGATCTTATGATATTGGACGGGAATTGGTTGATAAGCCCCCCATAATTAGTTATGGAGGTGCCCGTGGTGTAATGGTTATCGTCGTAGGAAATGGACATGGCGACACGAGTTCAAATCCTGGACGAGACTGATTGCATTTCACATAGCACTAATACCCTTTAGAAAGGTATGAATCCAATTATTCTCCCTTCAGTAATGGGTAAATAGTAGAGAAGACTAGGTTCTTCCGCCTTGGTGAAGCAACTAGTCTAGGAGAAGGAAAACTCTGAATTCAAATCCGTTATACTCCGCTTAAAAATTGACCTTGTGTCATATCCTGCCCAAGTGGAGGGGTTGGGTAAATATCGTTGTCTTCGTCTCCTCCTTTGCCACCCTCATATCTGACGCCGCTGTTTGCTGATGCCTTATTGCCGCATCGTAAGCTTTGTTCAAACGCGGGGAAAAGTCTGACTTCCGTATCAAAGCAGATATAATAAGTATATTCTTAGCCTAACCGATACGGCATTCAATTTTTCTTTCTATCTCTTTTATTTTTCTTTTTTATCCTTGTGTCATATCCTGTCCGAACGGAGGGGTTGGCAAATATGATAATTAGTTATTTCCCATGTACTTTCTGCCCAAATTTGGGCCATCATCAGGGGAGGATGCATTACAAAAGTGATGTAACTTTTGTATGAACATCACTACTTTGTAAGAAAGAGCATTTGTACTATTGTATTGAGTAGTGTTTACTTTTCGAATTTGTTTCTTCAAATAGCATCAATAGCTAAAGACATTTAAGTACATTAGTGCTGATTTCAAAACTAATTCTATAAAGTTTGGGTTATATGTTCCTAATATGTAGTGCCTCGAGAATCTGTCGTTTTTGTTAGTTATTTTGATGTTCTAATATTGTGTTTTCGGTAAGAATTTTTCGTAATTCTGTTGTTGGGCATGATTGTTTTTTAGATGCTGTGCTATGGAACTTGTATCAGAAAGGTGCATTGTGAGTCTTTTTGATAGGATATTTGAGGTTAAACTGACATTTATATTGTTTTTTTCTGAGATACATATGTCCTTTATATTTTGTCCTTATTTTTCTTTGATAAAATGTTCCATGAAGCTTTAAAATAAAAATCTATTTCATATTTAGACATTTTCTTAACATCGTTCTAATCTTTATGCTTACTATCTATCTATATATATATATATATTGAGAGAGAGAGATTTTCTAAACCTATATACAGGGGTTAGAAAAAATAATGGAAAGATCTAGGATCTTAATTGTCATAATTTTGAAACTCTTATAAAACAATCAAACGTTTTTGATGTTTATGTTTTATGATTTAAAATGTTTTTCTCGTCTTAGTGTTCGCCAATGGCCCGGGAGACCTGGGTTCAATCCCAGGTCGAGTCATACCAAAGACTCAAAAAATGGTACTTGATGCCTCCTTGCTTAACACTCAGCATTATAAGGTACGGAACAAGGGTAAAGTGGAGCAATCCAGGGAAAGGAGTAGCGCCCTCCCCTACACATTGGTGTAGTAAGCTATCGAAAAGGAAGCCTTCGGGTCACCCTCGACTATGGTCGCCAACTTTACTTACTTATTTTACTAAAATTGTTTGGTTAATTTTTCTTGAACACCCTTTTCAACGGGCCCGCATTTTTAGCAGAAACCCTAATACTGTTGAACCTTTCTTTCTAAGAAAGAGAACAGAAGCAGAGTAAGTTAAAATGAGTGAGTGAGTGAGTGAGAGAGAGAGAGAGAAGAAAGAGAGGGAGAGAGAATAAACGAAAAAAGAAGAGAGAAATAAGAATGACCAAAGGAGAGTGAGAAAAAAAAAAGGAAAATTGTTTTTTTTTAACGATATCATCAGGAGAAATTAATCAAAATGAATCAAGATCCGAATTTAAAAGAGGTCAAACTGTTAGTGCTCGTAAGGCAAGAGCTAGTGTTACAAAAACCGTTCAATTATTTGGTGTAGTTAGAATTACTGTCTCGAAAGTAATGACAGCATTTGAGAAAGAAGGAAAAATCTCCTCACTGAAGCAAAACTCTGGAAGAAAATGAATGCTGTTTGATAGGAACTGTCGGACACTTCCCCGGACTGTCAGGAAGGATCACAAGAATACAGCTCCGAAAATTACAGCAGAGCTTAATAACCATCTCCAGAACCCAGTTTCCTCAAAAACTCTCGGAAGGGAGCTGCACAGAGCTGGATCGCTGAGGAGGGCTGTAATAAAAAAGCCATATTAAAATAAAGTCGTTTGAAATTTCCTTGTGTTTTCATTATTTTCTCCAACCCTATACATGTAGCCGATAAATCTGTAAATGCCTGAATAAAACACCGATCTACAATTTTGATAATTCTTATTTCTTTAAGTTGAATGAAAAGTTTGTTGAAAAATAAAAGTTACATAGATTTTCCTTGTCAGAAAAAATAATATAAGTTAAAGCGCACGTATTCTCCAATATGTACTTTACAAGACAGAAAATTTCAGTTATTCAATGTCGCAGTTTGCATTGTCTTAATCTATTTGACATATTTTGTGTGTGTCAAACAAAACTCTGTGAGTCTGTCACTTTGTAGGAGAGACAGTATATCTATACGATATTATGTAAACGGATGTATCAAGCAAATTCATTTGCAAGGGAAAGATATTCTTAATTGCTCGAACAAATCTGTTTAAGCAAAGATACTTTCGTTCAATTTGAAATAATCAAGTGATATTGTAATTAAATGCATATTTGAAGGAACAGAATGTTAGATTTTCACTTAATCGAAATAAAGTAAAAATGTTCAAATAGATTTACAGAATGAATAATTCGTTCTTTAATTATGTGTATTATAACAAAATAGGCATGTTAAATGCTTTTGTTCAATTTTAAACAATCAAGCGATGTTGAAATTAAATGCGTACTTGAAGGAACAGAATGTTATATTTTCACTCAATTGAAATAAAGTAAACATTTTTGAATAGATTTACAGAATGAATCTTTTGTTCTTTAATTATCTATATGTATACGAAATATGCATGTTAATAGAGGTTTACAAAATAAATAGAATGAATGCAATAGCAATTCCGATATTTAAACAAAAAACGGAAACTCTCTGAAACTAGTAGACAAATTCACCTACCTAGGAAGCAGCGTCTCATCAATCGAAAAAGACATCGACACACGGCTAACGAAGGTATGGACAGCTATCGATAGGCTCTCGATCATATAGAAATCAGAATTAACCGATAAAATGAAACGCAGTTTCTTCCAGGCAGCGGTCGTATCGATACTGCTATATGGATGCACTACATGGACGCTAACTAAACGGCTGAAGAAGAAGCTAGACGGCAATTACACAAGAATGTTTCGAGGAATATTGAACAAGTCCTGGCGGCAACACCCAACAAGGGACCAACTGTACGGCCACCTGCCTCCCATCACGAAAACTATCGAAGTTAGACGAAACAGACCCGCAGGACACTCCTGGAGAAGCAAGGACGAGCTCATAAGTGATGTACTCCTATGGACCCCCGCATATGGCCGAGCAAAAGCAGGACGACCAGCTCGAACATACATACAGCTGCTATGTGAGGATACGGGATGTAGCCCTGAAGACCTGCCTGAGGCAATGAACGACAAGGAAAAGTGACGAGAAAGGATGATGATGATGGTGATAACAATGTTTTATCTATTGTATCACAAAAAATACTCAAGAGTGAATGAAATGTTTATAATGTATACAAACCGCTAAAAGACTTCTCATAAAAGAAAGTCCCAGCCAATTTCAAGAAAGATGTTTGTGCGTAATTTAAGTGAAAAATAAACTGGGAATGGGTATGTGCTGGTGTGAACTAAGTTAATTTTGGAGCAAAAAGATAATATGTCTTTACCTTGCCACGGCGAACGGAAGAAGAGAATATTTTAAATTTCCCACGTGGAATGTGAATCAGCGGGAGTTTGATTCTAGATATTTTGATTGGCTGGGCTGTGGAATATTGTGGTGACGCCGTGTTTAACTGTTTTCTGCTGGCAGATTATTCCGTTTGCTATAAATCTATACGTCTATAGAAGATTTATCTATTTCATTTGTTATTTATAAGATGTAGGCCCGAAATTAGGTCAATAAAGTTTGTGATTTATCTGTGACTCCATCTCGTTATAAAATCTATTTTTAACAACCTTAGAAGGAAAAGATATCTTAAATTGTTTTGTATTTTGATCCTTCTAATTTTTGGCGGCAACTCTAATATTCTAGTCTGCAAATCTCGAAGAGTTTTTACAACGACGACGTAAGCGTTGACTGGTCAATAAATGCATAGATATAAGTAAAAATGAAACAGCTTCTTGAACCTAACTTTTTCACAAAAATTAACCATCTTTTTTAAGTATGGAAATCAGTTGACATGTATATATATATATATATATATATATATTGTCATCCACAGACAGACTGTCTCGTTCTATCAGAACTCTTCAGTGTGGTTAGCCACGTAGGACGCTCGAAGCCGGGATCGAAATCCGTCCCACTTTACGTTAGACTAGGACTCAGACCTCTCGGCCACCAAGCGGACCACGTTGGCTAAGGGAATTTTTAAGGTATTTATTTAGCAACGGCGGCAGCCGTTTGTTTACATTTTTTATACCCTATCGGCTACCAGAGTGCTCAATTCTTTCGAAGAGCTTTGCATTACGCTAGCGGCGGCCGATAATTCCTTCGCCAGAGTGCTCAACCCCCATGGGGGAGCGTATATATTGTCATCCACAGACAGACTGTTTCGTTCTATCCGATATATTCAGTGTGGCTAGACACGTAGGACGCTCGAAACCGGAATCGAAACCCGTCCAACTTTACGTTAGACTAAGACTATGCAGAGAAAAACTGAAAAACAAAGTAATCAAAAGTGAAGAATTTATTGTGAAAGAAAAATCGACGCGGTAACATTTCGGTTTTAATAAAAAAATTTCAGGATTTAGAAAATATGATATTGAGTTTTCATAGATCAACAATAGATGTTTAATCAAATAAAACCAAAGGAGAAAATAATATAATGATCGTTTATTAAAACCTAAACGTTTGAGCGTCGACTTTCTTTCACGTTAAATTCTTCAATTTGCATATCTTTGTTTTTCCGATTTTTCCATGTTGCCGGATTCTTTTCCATAATTTACTCTCTCTCTCTCTCTCTCTCTCACACACACACACACACATATATATATATATGTCCGTTGCATACATGTAATTAGATCTATATCTCAGTATGAGAGTTTATGCAAATATATATATATTCAGTGAGAGTGGCAGACACTAGATTCACATCATTAGCTGAACTTTGTGTTCCTATACGTCAAGTTCCACGGCAGAGTACATCATAAATATATAAGCAGATACTAACTATACACCGACAGATAGACAGACATGCTCAAACAAAATCACTCACGGAGGAAGGTTAGTAGTAGGTTGGACTTTATGGCTTAACAACTATCGTAAATTATTTAGGGGAGAAGAGTAATCATCATCATCATCATCCTGTCGTGCCTCCAACACGGATATTCCTTACCCTCTCTCGCTACTTCTCCCTATCGTTCATCGCCTCTGGCAGGTCTTCAGGGCTACATCCCGTATCCTCACATAGCTGCTGGATGTATGTTCGAGCTGGTCGTCCTGCTTTTGCTCGGCCATATGTGGGGGTCCATAGGAGTAAATCACTTATGAGCTCGTCCCTGCTTCTCCAGCAGTGTCCTGCATGTCTTGTTCGTCTAACTTGGATTGGTTTTCTAATAGGAAGTTGGTGGCCATATAGTTGGTGCTTTATGGGGTGTTGCATCCAGAACTGGTTCAATATTGCTCACAGCATTCTTGTGTGATTTCCGTCTAGCTTTTTCTCCTGCCGTTTTGTTAGCGTCCAAGTAGTGCATCCACACAGCAGTATCGACACGACCACTGCTTTGAAGAAACTGCGTTACAAAAAAAAAAAAACTTCTGAAGAGGTCAAAGGCTGCAATGGTCAATTAGCTCTAATTGGACATTAACAGACACACATCTGGGAATTAAAAAGAGCCACAATCCTATCAAAACAGTCGCCACTATAAAAATCAAAGGGAACGTTCAAATCAGCCATCAACTTCCTGAAGACAATTTAAACGCCAGAAACACGTGTACAAGTAAAAAAACAACAACTTATAAACTACTTGTATTCTAATGTATTTACTTTTGTACCATACCCATGATACAGATATGCGTGAAACGTACATAGAATGTTCATAACATATATACATAGAACATAAGTATCCCGAAAGACGAAAAACGCGTAACGACTTCTTAGTTCAGGTACGAAAGCTTTTATTACCTTTGAGCTAAAGGTTTAGACATAAGGAAGAGAGATGCACAATCTTTCTATGATGACTTTTCCATCTGCCCCCCCCCCACCATCTCGAGCGGCGCCCGTAGCGCGCAAATTCGTCTGGCCTCTGCGAGCCCCGAAAGTCGACCCTTCTTGTTCCGAGTCTAGTTCTCAACTCAATTTACTGACTTTTTCAAATCTTCCAAAATGCTCCGTGCGCTTCCGGTGCATGACGTCACCTGCACTCTCATGCCCCGTTTCCCATCTGGGCTATTGTGACATCTCTGAGTGACACGTCCGCTCTGCGCGCGCGTGAATACCTACGTTAATGTTGCACCTATGTAACCCATGCATTGAGCCGAAAGGTTCTCAGTCCAACTAAACCCAAAGGCATAAAACGAAATCCCTCAGCCATTATATCTCACTTTCTTCTTTCATTGGATCAAGGAAAAAATATATATACACATGTATATATATATATGTGTGTGTGTGTGTGTGTGTGTGTGTGTGTGTGTGTGTGTGTGTGTGTGTGTGTGAAAGTAAATTAAGATTAAAATCCGACAGTATGAAGGTAGCAGAAAAAAATATAATCCAAAGAGGTGAATATATTATGATATAAAGTCGACGTTAACGTTTCGGTTTCAGTAACCATCATCAGGACTTGGATATCAAAATAGTTCACATATCGATGGATGCTTGCTAAGATGACTGGAGCAAATAAAAAATATGCAACGAAAAGATACAAAAACGTGTCTGGCTCGTGGAAATTTATTTGAAAACGTTGGATTTCCCAAAGAAACGAGACAAAACCTCCCGTTTATTGAGAAATACACAACGACAAGTAAATTTTCATATTCATGTTTCAGAAAAACAAATACCAAAAACAATCTTACATGACATTCAACATGGATGACTTCCAAACGATCTGTATGTATGAAAATCTATTTGTCATAATTATTATTAATATCATTATTGTTATTATTATTATTAGAAAACTTTTTGTTTATAATATTGTTAAAATCAACTATCAAATAAACGTCTTCTAAATAAATCGTTTCATTCAAATACTTAAAAAAAATAAAAAAATAAAAAATAAAAAATAAAAAGGCAAAAAAATAGATATTAAAAATTTTAAATTTAAAAAATGAAAAATAAAAAATAAAAACGAAGAAAGATAAAATAAAATTAAAACATTTTAAAAATTCAAAAACAAATAAATAAATGTAAATAAATAAATAAATAAATAAATAGAAAAAATAAAAAATAGAAAAAATAAAAAATAAAAATAAATAAATAAAAATACCATGAAATACAAATATCATTATTATATATAACTTTTGCCCACACTCCAGTCATTATAATTGTTCAAGGGACATAACCGTTGAATGCTAATTATAATGTAATTACCCTTATTGATTTTCAATTAATCATAACATAAATAGAAAGTGACTCATTATCAAGCTGGAATATTCCCATGGCGCAGTGGCTAACACACTGCGCTGCGATATCCCAGTCAGCGAGTTCGAACTTCAGTCAAACTATAACTTTGACTTTCTGATTATTACTCATGGAAAGGCATAAACTCTCTTATCCCTGCAAGTATGGGCTGAATAGTACAGCTGCTGTTCTACGGGGAGTCTTTGGCATTAAATAACCCACAAAAGTTGTGACGTGGCTCGTACCAACTGACATTCGGTTGCCCGTATGTATAAAAGTCAATTCACTCGTGGGGGTCGGCAGTTGTTGAATATCGACACCTGGCGTAACACTCTCACAACGAGAGACTGTGAATATTGTTTATACTCGGGATTGTACTGTTTAACCGATAAAAGGATTTAACTCTGTATTTTTCTGTGTGTCTTTTCCTTCACGATACTATAACAATAACGAATAAAAAAACAACAAACAAACAAGACGAAACAAAAGCTTAAAGGCTGCAAAAAAACAGCCTTTATGTGAGTGCCCTATTTTTACTGAAAATATTCTTTTTGTCCTAATCATCAAAGCGTGCGGATGGTAAGGATTTCTTTGACTCTCTCTCTCTCTCTCTCTCTCTCTCTCTCTCTCTCTCTCACACACACACGCGCGCACACAATCCGTCCCTATTTATCATCACTCTTTGGCAAGTCCTCTAAACGACACTCAGTGTCTGATCAGAGCTGATAAATAAAAACTTATTGATCAACACTGATCTGTCCACATGCTGGAATCCATTGAGAAAAGTAACTCATGAGGACGTCATTACTTCTCCAGGAGTCCTACGAATGTCTTCTTCGTTGTACTTGTTCAGATGGGTGGTAAGTGGTCGTACAGATGCTGTTTTGTGGTGTATCGTTTACCAGATCTGTTCAAAACCCCACGCAGCATCCGTACCTTGTTCAGTTTTTTCCCCTTGCGTTTTGTTAATGTCCAAGAAGTGTAACTATACAATAGTACCGACATGGTTGCAGCTTGGAAAAAATTCCTGTTGTAGTTTATTAAAGAGATCAGATATGCATATAGCCAATAGAAGTCTGTGCCTTATTTCTGTATATATTGACATTGCTTTCAGTTGATGAGATATTGCTACCAAGGTATGTGAATCGGTCTACTAATTTCCAAAGCTTGCCATTTAATGAAACGGCAACACTCACGCACCGTGTTTTACCTCAGTTGATACCAATGCCTCTTGTTGCCCGCTTCAGACTACACAGTAATGATTTGACTTTAAAAAGTATATTTGAAAGAAGCGCTAGATCATCCACATAGCTTGCATGAGTGATAGTTTCCGCAATATATCTTTTTTAGTCTGGAACCATTTTCTTTCATAAGATCGTGGTATTAAATATAGGCAGATAATAGATAGAAATACACAGTGGTTGGACAAAATGATGGAAACACTTGGAATTAAAAAAAAGATATTTTAATACGGTTTTCTGATTACAGCCTTCCCGTTAAATCCAGCTTTGTGCAGCTTTCTTCTAAAAGTTTTTGGGGAAACTGGCTTCTCAAAATGGTCATTAAGCTCTGCTATAATTTTTGGAACTGTATTCTTGTGATCCTTTCTAACAATCCGTGTAAGAGTCCTACAGTCCCTATCAGACAGCACTCACTTTCTTCAAAAGTTTTACTTCAGTGAAGAGATTTTTCCTTCTTTCTCAAATGCTGTCATTATTTTCGAGATAATAATCCTCGCAATCTCAAATAATTGAGTGTTTTTTTGTTACACTAGCTCCTGCCATACAAGCACCAACAATTTGACCTCTTTTAAATATAGAGAGATCAGCCATTTTAAATATAGATAGATCTGCCATTTTAATGAATTTTGATTGATTTCTTTTTAATATATCTGTAAAAAGACAACAATCTTCGTAAAATAAGACTAGAAAAAATAATAATAAATCAAAAATTATAAAAAATAACAAACGTTTGATGGTTATATTGGAGTTTTAAAATTATGACTCTAACATTCTGGAGTTTCCAATTTTACATCCAACCGCTGTATCTCCTTACAAGTCTCTTGTGACAATGCCAAAGAACTCAGTGTCACCATCAGGTCAGGGGACTTTTACCTTAGTGTCATAACTTTAAGAATAAAGCAATTTCCTGCAAAAATTTCAAATGAATGAAGATTTTTGTTAGGGTCTGTGTTTGTCAGGGTGATGACTATGAAATGCTTAATAGAATTTTTCTCTCCTTCCTCAACTTCATTGCCTGCTGTTTCAACAGAAACCAAATAACTTTATGGGTTGTCTACTAAATTTTTAAGAATGATGGAAAATGCCCGAGGAGGACAGATAACTGGTAAGAAGCAGACAGGAATTAGAGAAACCATGTTTTCACTCATTTGCATTACTCGTGTATCTATAATAGAAAATATATAAAAACTAGCTGATTTATCCGTCTACGCCTGGTTTTTATTATTTCATATAGAAATCTAATAGATCTGATTCACGTTATTAGAAGAATCTCTATTTTCTTTTTGGTTTTTCAAAGGTGCTGCTTTATTTGGCCACTCTTGTATAACAATATATTTTCCCTTGAGGTGGCTTTAGACAAAGGATGAATATTTCCTGGCCTTAAGAGAGCTGAGCCAAATGGTTTGAGGTGGTTTGATGTTTCAGGGCATTGATATTGATTGTTATTTAAGTTAGATATTATGATAGTGATTAAATGGTGTAATTGTTAAAGCGATTGACTGCGGAATCGTAGTGAGCGAGTTCGTACTCCAGTCGCGTTATTACGTTCACTTTCGGGCAAATACCCTTGGGAAAGGTATGAACCCCCTTATCCACCCAGCTATAGGTTACATAGTCCCACTACTGTTCTTCTAGGAGAGTGGATTTGGCATTAAATAACCTACAAAGGTTGATATGCCATTAAACAACCAAACCTTAAACTTCTTTAATGAAATACTGCCCGGTCTTTTTGCTGAACACTTTTTCCTTGTGTAAGCATTTCTATACATCTTTAACTATTTAATAGATACATCCTTCAAATGAAAACAACTCCAAGTTGTTCCGATTTTTAATGAACACCGAGAACCTTTTACTTGAGGAAATATAGTACTTAACCGCACTTTTAGTAACAGTATTTGATGGTCTATAAGACTCCAGCTATGGGTAAATAGTAGGGCAGACTCGGTTCTTAAGCCTTGGTGAGGCAACTAGTCTAGGAGAAGGAAAACTCTGAATTCAAACCTGTTAAATTCCGTTTAAAAAATTGACCTTGTGTCATATCCTGCCCGAGCGGAGGGGTTGGGTAAATATGATGGAGGTGCCCGTGGTGTAATGGTTATTGTCGCAGGAATTGGACACGGTGACACGAGTTCAGATCCTGGACTGATTGCATTTCACATAGCACTAATACCCTTGAGAAAGGTATGAATCCAATTATTCTCCCTCCAGCTATGGGTAAATAGTAGGACAGACTGACTTCTTCAGCCTTGGTGAGGCAACTAGTCTAGGAGAAGGAAAACTCTGAATTCAAACCTGTTAAACTCTGTTAAAAAAATTGACCTTGTGTCATATCCTGCCCGAGCGGAGGGGTTGGGTAAATATGATAAGACTCACCTTTTTTACAAAAATATCTTTTGGAATTCCCCAGCGTTTTATATGCCATATGTAGGTTTAAAATACGCGGTAAGTAAAGTTGTCTCCCTTTAGTTGAGGGCGACCAGAAGGCCCCCTTTTCAATAGCTACTACACCGAGGAGTAGGGGAGGGCGCTACTCCTTTCCCTGAATTGTTCTACTTTACCCTTGATACGTACAATATATTGCTGAGTGTTAAGCAAGGCGGTATAAAGTACCATTTTTCGAGTCTTTGGTATGACATGACCTGTGATTGAACCTAGGTCTCCCGGCTTAGACTTTTGAATAACTTTCTTATTTCTAATATCATTATTTAAAAGGTTATTATATAGAGTAAAAATTTTATCGTTGATAATATTCATTATATATTTCATCACGTTTGATATGAGTACTTAGTTTCACTGCTGAAATCGGTGTGCGTCTTATACACCCGTGCGTCTTATATGCAGTCCAATATCAGTTTTGAGTGTATGTGCTAATGCGTGTACCATTAGCATCACCATCTTGTCGTGCCAAGAATCTTTCTCGCCACCTCTCCCGATCGTTCATTGCTTCCGGCTGGTCCTCAGGCCTACACCCTATATCCTCACTGAGTTGCTGTATGTAGGTTCAAGCTAGTCGCCTTGCTTTTGCTCGACCATGTGAAGTGGTCCATAGAAGTACATCACTTATGAGTTCGTACCATTATATATGAAGTAAATTGTTAGTTTAATTTGTTTATTTTCCAAATAGTCCCATGCAATACAGACCACAAATTGGAACATGCAAATGGTTATATGGTTGGTTGGTTGGATGATGGTTGGGTTTATGGCAACCAGCGTGGTTTATTTAATGCTAAATCATTTTTATACATATCTTAAATGTTTATAATTTGTTAACATATCTCAGGTAACATTTTCAAACGGGCCTGAGCTTATATGTTTGCGCATAGTTAAATGGTTTCAAATTCTATTATGTAATACTAACAATTTAGTTTAAGAACAGTAACTTGTTTGCGAGCAGTTAAATGGATATACACATGATTTGTAAGGGGATAGTTTGTTGGTAAATTCATTTTAAGAAAGGTACACTTAATTTTATTTTATTCAGTTAAATGGTTTCAAGTATTGTAACTTAATACTGATAACTCAATTCTTGCACACAGGGAAGTGGTTTCTAGTTATCCACAACGTTTATATTAGCCCACAGTGAAATAGTTGCAGGTATTGCTATGTAATACCACTTATTCAGTTTTTTCACACAGTTAAAGGGCTTCAAGTATTGCTATTCAATACTAACAATTCTGTTCAATATTTCTAATTCGTTTACAAACAGTCAAATGGGTCCAAGTATTTTTATGTAATGTTAACAATCCAATTTAACATCAGTCATTTGTTTGCACACAGTTAAATGATCAAACAGCCCTTTACGACCCATAGATGGGAACCTATTATTTACCACCACTTCGGATCAGAGTGAACTTAGGAGTAAAATCAATGAACTCAAGGACTAACGCCTTGTCATCAGATGCAGTTCAGTGTCATGCCCTGGACGCAGGTTCTATTTGATCCATAGAAGGGACCCTTACAGGTTCAACCACTCCGGGTCAGTGTTGACCTGGAGTAAAGGCAATGAAGAGGTACTCCACATCCTCCCAAGCTTCAGGATAGAAGCCTCACAATCAGATGCAGTTTAGTGTCATACCTAGTACACAGGTTCTATTTGACCCATAATTGATACTCTATATAGGTTACGGGACCATTGTGAATAATGTAACCCCACGTTCTTCTTCAAAAACAGTAGGGAACTGTTATTTGGATACGAAAGCCATTACTCTGCCTTCAACATTTTTTTTCTTACCAGTAACCACGAAACGAGAGAGAAGAAGACATCGTAAAAGGGACTATAAAGGGATCCCAGCTTGGCTGACACCAGAGTGACCTCGCCATCCCGAACCTGACTGATTCGTACCAACGTCTAACACCAACTGAGTTCCATACTCGATTCAAGTCAACTCTAAACAGTTTTCAAATTCTCAATTTTTTTAATATATTCCAAAATTAGGTATTTCTTCAGCCAAGGGTCCTTGGTGTGACGTCATCTCACTAAATCAGTGCATCACTAGTTTTTATTTAATTTCAATCAAACTTATCACGTGACATGTATTCAACTTCGTTTAATTTTCGCTTCCTGTCCCGAAACCTGATGATGACCTAGGGGGATTGTCATATCCTTCCGCGCGCGCATGCCATGGGACTTCAATGATAAGTATACTTCCACTTAAAGATCTGTAACCGATCGATAATTTTACCCAATTAAACAATGAAATAATTGATATGATTGATTACTAAAAAATTATTATTAATTATCACCATAATAATTTTACACCAGACTTGTACTGCTACTCTGGGTCAGAGTGGACCTGGAAATAATTGCACTGAAGGGGTACGCCATATTTCCTAATGCCCCGGGTATGAAGCCTCACTATCAAACGCACAAGACCCGGTTGGAGACGGTTTCTTATAAATTAAGATAATAATTCATAAAGTATTACAGTTCAGCACTGGAGCCTTTTTTTCTCAATATACGAGGATCATTAAATAAGTTTCCAGACTTTTTTCGTATGGGCACTTTTATTGATAGTACACACATGAGACTCTAGTCCCCTTCGAAGTAATCTCCTCCGGCTTCTATGCACTTGTTATACCGTTCCAACAACTTCTGAAAGGCCCCATGGAAGTCCTCTTGGGTGAGTGTGTCAATGACCTTCGTCACAGTCTCTTTCATCTCCTCAATTGTCTCATAACGGCAGCCTCTGAGCTTAGGCAATAACCAAAAGTCACAGAGAGCAAGGTCTGGACTATTGGGAGGCTGAGGAACTGTGTTGATGCCCATCTTTCTCAAATAGTCTGTGACAAGAATGGAGTCGTGGACAGGAGCATTGTCCTGGTGGAAATTCCACTGACCCGATTTGAAGAGTGCTGGCCTCTTCCGACGGACTCTCTTGCTGAGCTCCCTTAAAACCTCAACATAGTAACCTTAACCCTAACCGTTTGGTCAATCAACTCTGGTGTATTGATTTCCTTTCTCCTCCCACACCACTCATCATCCCTCACAGACTCCCTGCCTTCGTTGAATCTCTTATGCCACTCAAAAACTGATGCTCACTTCATGCAGGATGATCTGAAAGCAGTCTGAGGTATTACATACGTTTCTGCGGCATTTTTTCCAAGTTTAAAACAGGATTGTATTGCATATCGTTCTTCTAAAGTGTCCTCACGTCGAGATTGCATTTTTGAAATTCACCAGCTGTGACAATCAGGCTTTAGTAGGGTGTATTCCAATTTCTGCTGTAGCTGTTCATTTGAATCTGAAATTATAAAAATTGGTCAGTCATCTCATAAGATGTATAGCAATAACATAGTCAATTATCAAGAGTCTACGACAATTTTAAATGCCTGTACAAAAAAGTCTGGAAAGTTATTGAAGGCACCACGTAGTTTCGGGCAATACGCAGAGCACCCTAATAAGAGACCCTGTCTTACCACTTAACAGGGAATACAATCCCTGCATTCCAGTCCCCACCGATAGGGCGCATAAAACATGGATTCTTAGACATTTTTCTGCGTTCGTTGCACATTTAAAATTTGAGTGTTGCTTAGATCCTTTTGAACTCCCTATATATATATATATATATATATATATATATATATATATATCTGTAGAGAGAAAAAATTGATTACAAAGTAATCCAAGCAGAAGGAGAGATTTATTGAAAAACAAAGTTGATACATAGCGTTTCGGTTCAAATGAACCATCATCAGGATTGGAAGGGTTGATATTAGTGATGTTAAATCAAAGCAGTTCTATTTTAAATTATTCAATTCAGCATAAACACACAGTTTAGTTCGATTTGACTCAGAGATAGAGCCAGAGTAGATCTGAAAGCTATAGCAATGAAGGGGTGCTCGGCTTTTTCCAAAGCTCCAGCATCATTGGAATCTAACCATCAGATTGTTTAGTGTCATATCAAGGACATTCGGTGGTGGAGGTCTTACTCCTCTGCAAAGAGGAGTCGGTGTATTCTACAGCCCAAGCCGACGGGGCAACTTACATTGTGTAATTGTTTTATGGGGGGAAGTTCTTAATGGAAAGTCGATAACGTACCGAACTGCAATACCTTAGAAAACGAAAATCTTGCTTTAATAATACGGGCTTGTCCCAGCCCTGATTTTCTTGGGTCAGCTTGGCGTTCGCACCAGATGGATATTATTAGGCTGAATCGCCTGGTCACAAGGGGCATTCCATTTAGGTAAAACCTGCTTTGTAGGGCTGAGTTCATGGGTTAGCGACTGAGGCGCCGCAATACGTGGAATGCCAAAGGGAACAAGTATTTTTGGCCTTACAGCACATGAGTTTAAATTTGTGCGTGGCTCCCCACAGTAAAACGACCTTGTGTCATATTTCCGCTTGGTGAGATGGGAAATCGGTTAAATAACCATCGTAGGAAGCAATTTCGAATTCCTGTCGAGCAATTGCATTTACTTTAGGACGAATACAGTTCGAAAAAGGTAAAATAGTACTATTTAAGTTCTTCTTCAACGATGAATTCGGCATTAAATAACCCACGATGGTTGACATACCAATAAAAAAACATCCAAACTAAAAACTTTGTTTTATAAAAGTTTTTTTTTTTTTTGCACAGGGTCACATCGAATACAATAGAATTTTAAACAAGTCTATTTGACCTCTACATAATACCTTAAAAGATACTAGCTCTTTGGGTCAGAGTAAACCAACAAATAATTTTAGTGAAGGATTTCAACTCCCTCCCCAGATCTCCGGAAACTGCGCCACAATATCAGAAGGAGTTAAGTGTCACCTTGGACTCATGACCTTTTCTTGTCACATACATTGCTTGATATGAACATCTTTGATCTTTTCCTCTTTAAGCAGAAATGGAGTCTCACAATCGGAAGCAGTTTAACGCCATACTCAACGCAGGGGTATTGAAAAAAAACACCCTCTCTTAACTTACAAGATAATCACAGTCGACTTTGAACTTTCCATTTTCAAGTCTTTTGGTCTTGGGCCTAAATAAGCTCAACATGGTAAATATTATGAATGTATTCCCCTAACTGTAATTGTTGTTTTGCAGGTGTTTGGCATAAAAAGGGCGATTTTATAGCCGGTTTGTTGTGCACAGTGCAATTAAACAACTATAAAACACTTCACACAAGTGGATGGCGTCAAATTTCTAACAACGAATGAGATTTTTAAGACTAACTGCCACAGTATAACTAAACTTATATTAAGTGGGTTATGTTATAAAATCGAGGAAATGCATGTAAAGTCGGCAAATAACAAAGCCTTTAACTTTTTTTGTTTTTTTATTATGTTTCTCTCCATCGGATCAGTACACAGCTGGTTTGTATTTTAGAATAGAACATCCAGTTAATAAAAATTGACGAATTTTTAAATTATCCGCTGAAGGAAACGTATCGTTTTTTTCTTTGTAAAGGTAAATCCGCAGAATAAACCTAGCATAACATTTTAAAAAATCTACGTGGCTATCTAACTAGCTTGTATTTCGATCTGTCTATCTATCTATCTATTTATCTATATTCATTTTCACCTTCTTTCTTTATATCTTCCTTTATCTATCTATCTATCTATCTATCTATCTATCCCCCTTTCTTTCTTTATTTCTTCTTCTATCTATCTATCTGGTTCTTTCTTTCTTTCTTTCTATTTACATGCATACACGCACACTCATATCGATCTATCTGTCTATCACTTTCTTTCTTCCTTTCTTTCTTTTTTCTTTCTATCTATCTATCTATCTATCTATCTACCTATCTATCTATCTATCTATTTCTTTCTTTCTTTCTTTCTTTCTTTCTTTCTTTCTTTCTTTCTTTCTTTCTATTTACACGCACATAGCTAGCTAGCTAGCTAGCTAAGTAGATAAAACTATCTTTCTTTGTTTCTTGTTCGATTTCTTTTAATCTATCTATCTATCTATCTATCTATCTATCTATCTATCTATCTATCTATCTATCTAGTTCTTTCTTTCTTTCTTTCTTTCTTTCTTTCTATTTACATACATACACGCACACTCATATCGATCTATTTGTCTATCACTTTCTTTCTTCCTTTCTTTCTTTTTTCTTTCATTCTATCTATCTATCTATCTATCTATCTATCTATCTATCTATCTGGTTCTTTCTTTCTTTCTTTCTTTCTTTCTTTCTTTCTTTCTTTCTTTCTATTTACATGCATACACGCACACTCATATCGATCTATCTGTCTATCACTTTCTTTCTTCCTTTCTTTCTTTTTTCTTTCTATCTATCTATCTATCTATCTATCTATCTATCTATCTATTTCTTTCTTTCTTTCTTTCTATTTACACGCACACAGCTAGCTAGCTAGCTAGCTAACTAAGTAGATAAAACTATCTTTCTTTGTTTCTTGTTCGATTTCTTTTAATCAATCTATCTATCTATCTATCTATCTATCTAGTTCTTTCTTTCTTTCTTTCTTCCTTTCTTTCTTTCTATTTACATGCATACACGCACACTCATATCGATCTATCTGTCTATCACTTTCTTTCTTCCTTTCTTTCTTTTTTCTTTCATTCTATCTATCTATCTATCTATCTATCTATCTATCTATCAAAATCTCTTCATATCAATATATCCCTCCTTCACCTTTTTCATTATCAAATCGCACCTCAATTCCTAATTTCAGTGAATCTCTTTATTTTTCTTGTTTGCTCCAGTAAAATCATTAGTCTTATATTTACTTTGTCTAAATCCTAATTCTTTTCCGTTTTAGTTTGGTTTGATTTCTTTGATTAATGGCACATCAATCTTCTTGGGTTATTTAATGCCAAAGCCAATTTTATTGAAAAAAAACCCCAAAGTACTGTTTAATGTGTTGCTTACGTTCATACACTTCCTAAATGTATCAGTCCGAAAGTGAACAAGATACTGCGACTGGAGTTCGAACTCGCTTACAACCATTTCCCAGTCAGACATACTAGCCACTACAGTACGGGAACCCCCTCTATCCAATTAATAATACAATCATTAATTCTTGACCACTGACGACTTGTAATTTTTCAATACACTTTTATTTTTTGGTTTGGTTTAGCTGGGTTTTATGGCATATCAACCATTTTAGGTTATTTAATGCCAAATCCTCTTTATACATATATTAAGTATATACGATTTGGTTTGGTTGGGTTTTATGGTATATCAACAATTGTTGGCTATTTAATGCCAAATCCTCTTTATACATATATATATATATATATATATATGATTTGGTTTGGTTTTATGGCATACCAACCATTGTAGGTTATTTAATGCCAAATCCTCTTTATACATATATATTAAATATACAGGATTTGGTTTGGTTGGGTTTTATGGCATATCAACCATTCTAGGTTATTTAATGCCAAATCTTCTTTATACATATATATTAAATATAAAGGATTTGGTTTGGTTGGGTTTTATGGCATATCAACCATTCTAGGTTATTTAATGCCAAATCCTCTTTATACATATATATTAGATATATAAAATTTTGTTTGATTCCGTTTTATGGCATATCAACCATTGTAGGTTATTTAATGCCAAATCCTCTTTATACATATATATTAAATATTTAGGATTTGTTAAAACATTTTGAAGATAAGATTCTAAAACAATCCTGCGTTCTTTTTTAATACATTGTTAAATGGTTTCGAGTGTTGCTAAATAACAGTCACAATTTAACACCCGTTATTTGTTTGCATACATAGTCTCATCTATTTGACCCATAGGCAGGACCCTATCAGGTCAGAATGGACCTCGGAGTAATAACAATGTAGGGGTAATCCACATTCCTGCAATCTCCAAGGCTGGAACCTCATCATCAGATGGTTTAATGTAATAATCAGCTTGTGATGGGGGTCTTACCCTTCTTCAGAGATGCAGTTGGTGTATTCTAGAGCTGCAGCCTACTGGGCTAGCAATGGTCTGGGAGGAATACATGTTTATCAAGAATGAAAATATACAAATAAACAAACAAAAACGACGAAAAATCCATCTGAGCTTTTTCTGAGGATGTGTAAGAAGTCGGGTAGACTGGGTTCTTCGGCCTTGGTTAAGTAACGAGTCTAGGAGAGGGAAAACTCTGAACTCGCGGTAACTTAAATCACCTGCAATCCACGATTCAAATCCTGGATGATGTTGTGTACAGAACACCTCACGCTAATGTGATTGGGAAAGGCATGAGCCCACAGTTCCCTACCCAGCTTTGGTTAATTTGTGGATCAGTGTTATTTAGTCTTTGTTAAGCAAATTGTCGAGACGGAAAACATTCGATTTAAATCAGATTTACTTCAGAAACCATCAGTCAACAAAAATTTACTTCAAGATAACAACAACAACAACAAAAACTAAGAACTACGGATCCATCATCCCTCTAACTGAACTTAATCAAAATTTCACATTTTGGACAAGGCTGTGAGTGATTCAATTCCAACTCATTCTGTTGAGAAAGTCTTGAGTCCAGCTGATCTCCTTTAAGCTATGGCTAAATTGTAAGACAAACTAGGTTCTTTAGCCTTTGGTTAAGCAACCAATAAAAGAGAAAGAAAACTTCGAATGGTAACAAGAAATGAACGCGAAAAAGACAGATAGAAATTAGCCATAACTTCTAATTTATTTAATTTGTATAAGTGTCTTTTGTTTAATGGCAAATCAATCAGTGTGTTTTATTTAATTCCAGAGCCATCCTTGTAGCAGAACTGCAGTGGTACTATTTAAACCATACATGGGAAAATAAGGGGATTCATGCCTTTTTCAAGTGTAATTATCCAAGAGTAAACAAAATAGTGCAAGTGGAGCTCGAACTCGTTTGCCACAATGGAGCAGTCCAGCTCGTTAATCACTCCACCGTTTCTGTGACTTCTGGGACAACTAAATTCGCATGTTCTGGTTGCTTCAAGGTTAATTTCAAGAGCGACTGAGTTCAGTTTACTTCAAACCGTCGACCTTTTCTTCAAACAAATACATCAATATTTGCGCTTAGAACAAACAAACAAAAAGTTGTTTTTTGTCTTTGCTGCTAGTGAGTACAATTCTTTCATCAGTTTGCGATTCAGTTCTTCAAAATGAAAAAAAAGAGAGATGGAAAGAATATGATCATAATAATAATGGTTAAGTCTGATCTATCTATCTATCTATCTATCTATTTAAGTTAAAGTTCAGATTTCTGTATAGATCTCATAGTTTCCCAAAGATCTATCTATTCATGTCTTTTCATTTCTACGAGGTATATACGATAAGTTTCCAAACTTTTTTAGTATGGGCATTTAAAATTGTCGTAGGCTCTTGAGAATTCACTATGTTATTGCTATACATCTTATGAGATGACTGACGAATTTTTATAATTTCAGATTCAAATCAACAGCTACAGCAGCAATTGGAATACACCCTACCAAAGCCTATTGTCACAGCTGGTGAATTTCAAAAATGCAATCTAACACTTTAGAAGAACGATATCCAATAAAATTCTGTTTTAAACGTGGAAAAAATGATGGCACAGAAACGTATGGAATGCTTCAGACTGATTTTGGAGCATCTTGCATGAATCGAGCATCAGTTTTTGATTGGCATAAGAGATTCAAGGAAGGCAGGGAACCTGTGAGGGATGATGAGAGGTGTGGTAGGAGTAAGGAACTCAATACACCAGAATTGATTGGCCAAAGAGTTGGCGTTCGGGTTACTATGTTGAGGTTTTAAGGGAGTTCAGGAAGAGATTCGGTCGGAAGAGGCCAGCACTCTTCAAATCGGATCAGGGGCATTTCCAGCAGGACAATGCTCCAGTCCACAACTCCATCCTTGTCACAGACTATTTTACCAAGGTGGGCATCAAGACAGTTCTTCGTCGTCCCTAGAGTCCAGACCTTGCTCCCTGTGACTTTCGGTTATTCCCTAAGCTTAGAGTTGGCGTTATAAGACAATTAAGGAGATAAAAGAGGCTGTGACGAAGGTCATTGACACGCTCACACAATAGGAATTCCATGGGGCTTTCCCGAAGTTGTTGGAACGGTACAACAAGAGCATTGTAGCCGGAGGAGATTACTTCGAAGGGGACTAGAGTTTCATGTGTGTACTATCAATAAAAGTGCCCATACGAAAAAAATCTGGAAACTTATCGTATGCACCTAGTATCAACCTATTTATCTTAAAGTTCAGATCTTTTTATGTATCTCATGCTATTCACATCTATCTATCTATCTATGACTTTCATATCTATCTATCTATCTATCTGTCTAACTCCATCTGTTCGTATCTATCAATCTGTCATGCAAGCATTAACCCAACCCCTCCGCACGTGCAGGATGTGACACTTGGTAATTGTTAAGCGGAGTTTAATGTGAACTAATTGGTTTCCACGTATTTATGTATAGCCAAAAATTCTTGTTAGTCTTAATCATTTTTTACACTCAGTAACGTGTTTATAACTATTGCTATTTAACACGAATTTTCTATTCACCAGAGTTGATTTATTTTCCTGTAATCATATGTTTCCAAGTATTGCTATGTTGCACCAATTATTCAATCTGGGTACACAGTTTGTGAGTTTCAAATATTGCTATTCTACACAAATAATTGAATTAGTCTCGAGTCGTTTGTTTTTAAATATTTATGTACTCAAACAGTTCTATTCAACCCAAAGCTAGGACCCTGTCAGGTACTACCACTTCAGGTAGTGTGGTCCTTGGAGTTAAGGCAATGAAGATGTACTCGACATTCTCCAAAGCTCCAGATCCAGGGCCCCACCATCAGATAATTTTGTACCACATTCCCTCGGCAAAATGCAGATTGTGTATTCTACGACCTCAGCTGACTAGGCTATATATATATATATATATATATATATATATATATAATAAGGGATATGCACATGTACATTCTATTCTATACTCTACCTTACAAGTGTCATTATGCGTGTGATTTTATAAATGGATATATATTCTTGTATTGATTTATATTCATACATATTTATACACACACACACGCACACAGACACACACGCAGAGACACACACGTAACCCAGTATGTCTAACTATTTATCCGTAATTAGAGGGAGAACAATAGGAGTGATACCTTTCCCAAGAGTATTAGTGCAATGTAAAATGCGATCAACCTCGTTTAGGAATTGTCCATTTCCCACAACCATAACCATAACAGCACGGATACCTCCATAACTTATCTATCATACAAGTCATACATGTATGCTAGATTGGGACTCCTGCCTGATGAAGTGTTTAGCAATCTTGGGTTCTCGAAAATTTACAGAGTTTGATGCTCACTTGGTTCCCCGAACTACTGAAACGACAATTATATATGTGTGTAACTGTTTACCTTTTCGTTTATTCATTTCTCTTTATTTAAGAATAGTACATATATATATATATATATATATATATATATATATATATATATATTTCAAAATGAATCGATCCACTAAGAGATTTGTATTTTTTAAGAATTACTTATTTCGATCGTACATACGTGAATGTTTCAAGCTAATTGCTTTCGCCAGAGAACATATGTTGCACAAGTCTCTGTGTATGAAGCACCCAGTGAGACTCGACCTAAATCCTGTAGGTTTACGCTGCGCCATTTGTAGTTAAAGGAAGTTGCAGTTTCAAGAGGAAGACATTCCAAGCGTTAAAATCGTCCCATATATTTTACAATAAGCAAGAATTACAAAAATAAATAAGCAGATTGTGCTGTGATCAATTTTCAGTGGATACCCTATCAGTTTTTTCTTTGGTGCAGACTAAAATGAACAAACGAAATATCATTTATCATCATCATCATCATGTCGTACCGCAGCCACGGATATCCCTGACCTTTTCTCGCCACTTTTCCCTATCGTTCCTCACCTCTGGCAGGTCTTCAGGGCTACATCCCGTATCCTCGCATAGCTGCTGCATGTATGTTCGAGCTGGTCGTCCTGCTTTTGCCCGACCATATGTGGGGGTCCATAGGAGTACATCACTTATGAGCTCGTCCCTGCTTCTCCAGCTGTGTCCTGCATGTCTGGTTCGTCTAACTTGGATAGTTTTCGAGATGGGAGGAAGGTGGCTGTATAGTTGGTGCCTTGTGGGGTGTTGCCGCCAGGACTTGTTCAATATTGCTCATAACATTCTTGTGTAATTGCCGTTGCCTCCCTAAATTAACAATAGCTTCTCTAACCTCTATTGCACCCTATCGTAGGGGCTAAAAATGTCTTAACTGCTTCCTCTGCATTTGAGTCAGATTCCTACAAAAGAGATGCCCTGGAAATTATACTAAATTGCATCTAGTTGTGGGGCCCAAGGAATATGGAGTAACCCTTTATTGCCATTAATCAACGGCCCACTTTGAATGGCAATACGTTTTAGGTTCTCATCTAGGATCAAAAAGTGGCCCCGTCAGTTGGGAAACAACTGGTAACTACGTAAGCTTCTTGCCCAATTGGCTGGGGCTGTAGAATACACAGATCGCTTTTTCTGCGGTGGAGTCAGATTCTCCCTAAGAGTTTTCTGTTATGACACAAGACAATCTGATTGTGAGGCTTCAGTAATGCTTGGGGTTTTGGGGAACAAAAGTTACCCCTTCACTGTTATTGCTCCCAGGTTCACTCTTTCCGGGAGTGGTAGCATCTGACGACGCAGGAGAAAGAACAGAATGTAAAATGATGAGAAATTATCGTTCACGCCAGAAGAAAAAAGCCCTTGTCAGGAAAACTTCAACTCTGAAAAGCTTATTTGATGACTCTGACCTAAATGAATTTGTAGAAAATATGATTTCAGTTAATTTATTTTTTCTGTGTTTAAGGATGTAAAACCGAAAAACAAACTTACATTCACATATAATCATGATGTCGTGATGCCAGCAGAGATCTCCCTGACCCTCACTCACCATCCGTCTCCATCGTCCATGGCTCCCGGGAGGTCTTCCAGGCTATATCCTGTATCGGCACAGAGCTGTTATATATAGGTTCTAGCTGGTCGTCAAAATTTTGCTCGGACATGTGAAGGGGTCCACAGGAGTACATCGCTTATGAGTTCGTCCTTACTTCTCTTGCATTGTCCCGCATCTCTGGTTCGTCTAATTTGGATAGTTTTCGTGATCATATTTACCAACCCCCTCCGCTCGGGCAGGATACGACACAAGGTCAATTTTTAAGTGGAGTTTAACAGGTTTGAATTCAGAGTTTTCCTTCTCCTAGACTAGTTGCCTCACCTAGTCTGCCCTACTATTTACCCATAGCTGGAGGGAGAATAATTGTATTCATACCTTTCCCAAGGGTATTAGTGCTATGTGAAATGCAATCAGTCAGGTCCAGGATTTGAACTCGTGTCGTCGTGTCCTTATCCTGTGATGATAACCATTACACCACGGGCACCTCCATAGTTTTCGTGATGGGGGGTAGGTGGCCGTATCGCTGCTGTTTTATAGGGTGTTACCTCCAGGACTTGTTCTAGTCATAAATTTGGTCTGAAAATAGTCGTGGGGGGATATATGTCTATTAGTCTGGAAATTGGTGATATTCTAGATTTCCTCCTGAGATGAGATGCACATGCTAATCCATCATCATCATCATCATCATCATTATTATGATCATTATAAAGAGCCTCCAGCACAGATTCCCTTGACTCTCTCAACCCTGTCGGCTAGGGATATAAAATACACCGGCTGCATCTCTGCAGTGGGATAAGACCTCCCCGGAGCAACAAGATTCCTGGATAAAACGCGAAGCCATCTGATGGTGAGGCTTCAGTTCTGGAGCTTTGGGGAATATAGAGTACCCCTTTTAGTTATTTCTACCCGGGGTAATGCTAATGTCCTATCATTTTTATCACTATCATCTAGGTGTCCGTCAGCATGGATTCTCTTGACTCCCTCCCATCCTCTGTCCCTATTGGTCATCCCTCTTGGTAAGTCCTCTCAACGAGCTCCAGCGTCTTCAGTCTTGATGAATGCAAGTTTTTGCTGCTTGGATGATACTAGTGTGTCCATGTGTAGGAGTCCATAGGAGAACATCGCTAATGTTTTTATTTCAACAGCCAGCGCTCAACATGTTTTGTTCGTCTTACTTCGATGGTTTATGAGATGGGAGATAAGTGGTCGAAGAGTTGCCGCTCAGCAGGATGTTGCCTCCTGGATTTGTTCAAAACAAAACGCAGCATCCTTAAGTAGTTTTCATCATGCTTGTTCTTTAGGTAGAGTCAAAGTGGGGCAACCATACAGTAGTACTGATACGTCAACAGTTTGGAAAAACATCACTAAAATTCTCGTTGTTTGTTTGTTTGGTTGGTTGGTTCTATGGCATATCAACCTTTGTAGGTTATTTAACGCCAAATCCATTTTTATGTAAATAATCTGTTCTATTGAAAACAATTCTGATTAGCATAACTACACAGTTTAATTGCCAAAAACATTTCCATTTCAAGCTATTAAAGCAGTTATATGTAACAATTCAGTTAAGTGTAAATACAGTTTTAATGTCGAAAAACAGTTCTATTTCAAATAATTCAGTTAAGCATAAGCACACAGTTTAAGTGTAAGTACGGTTTAATTGTCAAAAACGTTTCTATTTCAAGCTATTCAGTTTACTAAATTCAGTTGAGCATAAGTATGCTGTTAGTTCTATTTAACCCATAGATAGGAACCTATCAGGTGCTACCACTCCGGGCCAGAGTGGACCTGGGAGCAATGGCAATGAAGGGGTACTCCGCATTCCCCAAAGCTCAAGCACTGCTGGAACCTCACCATCAGATTGTTTATTGTCATATCCCGGACACATGTTGGGGGGGGGTCTTACCCCTCTGCAGAGAAGCAGTCGGTGTATTCTACAGCCCCAGCCGACTGGGCAAAATTCTCATCGTGTTTGTCCATCAGAAACATAACCAAGCAAAAACAGCATATGATCCTGAGATTTTTATCGGAATAATATTAAAATGAAGTTGGAGAATATAGTAATTTCCAACACCACTTGCCCAAGAGACCAGGGATCAATCCCAGGTCAAGTTATACCAAAAGCTCAGAAATAGTACTTGATAACTCAGCATTATAAAGTACGTATCAAAGGTAGTGGAGCAATCCAGGGGAAGGAGTAGCACCCTCCTACACCTCCGTGTAGTAGCTATTGAAAAAGGAGCCTTTAGGTCACCCTCTACTACGGTCGCTAACTTTACTTTTTACTTACTTTTATGGATAATTAACCAATAATGTGCATATTTGGAAGTGCCCGTGGTGTAATGAGGAAGTGCCCGTGTTGTAATGGGGAAGTGCCCGTGGTGTAATGATTATCGTCGTAGGAAATGGGCACGGCGACTCGAGTTCAAATACTGGACGAAGCTGATTGCATTTCACATAGCACTAATACCCTTGGGAAAGGTATGAATCCAATTAGTCTCCCTCCAGCTATGGGTAAATAGTTGGGCAGACTGGGTTCTTCACCCTTGGTGAGGCAACTAGTCTAGGAGAAGGAAAACTCCTTATTCAAACCTCCGCTTAAAAGTTGACCTTGTGTCATATCCTGCCAGAGCGGAGGGGTTGGGTAAATATGATAATGCGTATATTTACTTCGACTTAATATGAATATGATTTACCTGGTGTCGTATCCTGCCCGTGAGGAAGAGTTTGGTTAAATATATATAAACGACTGAATTCCATATTAGATTCGACTTCTTGTATTTGACTGGCCCTCGTTATTACACGAAACGTTTTACAAGTCACTTCCTTTCCTCGTTTGGTTAAAAAAAAAAAAGAGAAAAAAAAAAGAGGAAATTAAATACAAATAAAAAAAATTTAAGATATTCGTATCGAAAGCTTAATTTAATTTTCTTAACTGAATTGCTCAGATTCATTTCCTTTTCTATCATCTAAGCAGGTGTTGTCTTCGTGGTCCAGTCGGTAACGTAGTAGACTGCGACATTCTAGTATGCGGGGTTCAAACTCCAGTCGCACTATTAAGTTCACATCCGGACACATAAACTTGGCGAAGACATAAATCCTCGTATCCCCCAGCTATGGATTCAAGAATACACCTTTTACAAGGATGGCTCAAGCATTAAATACTCTACAAAACAAGGAAACCAAACGAACTCTTTGAGGAATATTCAATTAAGTATTCATTTATTGGTTGGCGACCGTAGTTGAGAGAGACCCGAAGGCTCCCTTTTTAATAGCTACTACACCTAGTGTAGGGAAGAGCGCTACTCCATTAAAGGAATCTTCAATCAAATTGTTTGAGTAACCGGTTGCTGATTAAATAAAAAGGGTCTGCCGAATTTTTTAAATGTTCTTTTAATATTCAGTCTTAAGCAACAGGAAATTCACTTTGAAATTTTCTATTTATTTAAATAGATAAGAAAAAAAAATCCTTTCTTGAAAATGAAAAAAAAAAAGGACTCGTTCACTTGTCTGTCTCTGTGAGTCTATTTTAATTTGGTATCAAGTCATCATTTAAAGAGTTTTCTAAATATTTCTTCAATTTGCTCCGAATTAGAATAAGTTCCAATCTCTTACGACGTTATCTAGCTACTAAAGATCTGCTTGATTTATTGAAGAATAATTGCGTTGCGAATATGATTGTAATTAAATCTTTCTTTTCAATTGATTTATTTTTTTGATATGGGAGGAAGGGTTAAACCAGTTGAAAAATTCACACTTCCTGTAAAAGAAAAATTTCAGTGTGTTTTTGAGTCAAAAAACATTACCAGAAATGAATCATCTGCTTTGAAGGAAATTTAGATGCAGTAATTTATTTGTGCCTTCTGAAACACTCATTATTTTCTGCCTTGAATAATTCGGCATTTTCCATTGAGATCTTTTTTTGATTATGACTCTGATTCGAAAAAAAAAAAAAACTCTGGTTTGGCTTATCTATTTAACGCTACATCAACTATTTATGGGTTATTTAAAGCCAAAATTTAACTAATTTGTAATCATAACTATATGTTTAATGTCACATTACTGTTGGTTTGGCTGAGGTCGGCAGTAATAGTAGTAGGTTGATTGGAGCATTGGTGGTGCGTACGATGCAATGTCCATTCCAAAAACTGCCTGCTGCTGTTTTGACGCCACTTATATGTTTTCCATATGAATATCGTGTAGTCGTATTTGCATAGCACGTGCGTATATGTGTAAATATGCATATCAATCGGCCGGCGATGTTAGTTCGTTGAAACATTCCCGAATAAGGTTCTTCTCTAATTATTACAATTACGTTACATATTTCCCCAAGGAATACGCCTTAGATAAAAACGACAATGTATAATTTTGAACACTACACTTTGTTGTAATAAGTAAGTAAAGTAAAGTTGTCTCCCTTTAGTCGAGAGCGACCCGAAGGCTCCCTTTTCAATAGCTACTACACCGAGGTGTAGGGGAAGGCGCTACTCCTTTCCCTGGATTGCTCCACTTTACCCTTGATATGTACCTTATATTGCTGAGTGTTAAGCAAGGAGGTTTCAAGTACCATTTTTAAAGCCTTTGGTATGACGTGACCTGGGATTGAACACAGGTCTCCCAGACCATTAGCAAACACTCTACCCAATAGGCCAATGAGCTGGTTTAAAACTTACTTTATTTCTGTTTTTTTTTATGTAAATTTAGTTTTCTTGTGTAGCTGCTCTTAAAACGAAAACTGTCAATTTTTTTCATTTTGGTATCAACATTTGTCGGTTATTTCATGCCATATCCATTTGTATACAAATAAACAGTTCTATTTCAAACAATTCATTTTAGCTAAGTACACAGTTTAATTGTCAAAAACATTTCTATTTAAAGCTTTTCAGTTCAGTCAAACAGTTCTATTTCAAACAATTCAGTTTAGTACAAGTACGCATTTTAGTTCTATTTGACATTGATAGGCTCCTATCAGGTGAAACCTCACAGGACCAGAGTGGGCCTGGGAGCAATGGCAATGAAGAGGTTTTCCGCATTCCACGAATCTCAAGCATCACTGGAGCCTCACCATCAGATTGTTGAATATCATATCAAAGACATTCATTGTGGTGGTGGTGGGGGGGTCTTACCCCTCTGCAGAGATGCAGTCAGTGTATTCTACAGCCCCAGCCGACTGGACGATTAAAAATGGTTGATATGCAACAAAAGAAGCAACGAAAAATGAATGGTTATATACATATATATATATATATATATAAACTAAAATTATTTTTCCCTCATATTCTCCTTCTAACCTCTTACTAGAGTTTCATGCGTTTATTTTTTTTAACAAAGTCCCAATCATCAGACATAAATTTGATGATAGACTTCTTTTCGAGACTGGAGCACTCTGACTGATTCGTCGCCATTTTTAATGGCCTCAAAACAAATATTTTCGATATGTTAAAATGACTTTTGCAATAAACCAATTTCAAACAACGCAGTGTTTACATTCATCTAGAATAATTCTGAAAAATTATTTACTCAGCTTCAAAAAAAATTATCTTATCAATTGAAAGTACCTCGTATATATATATATATATATACATGAGCATAAAATATTTTATGCTTATACATATATATACATATATATATATATATATATATATATATATATAAGCATAAAATATCTAAGAGAATGGAAGAGAAAATAAGATAGGAAATCACAAACTCCTTCGGATCAATTTTTACGTCATATTTCTCGTATATCATCATCATCATCATGTTGTGCCACTAGCATGGATATCCCTGACCCTCTCTCGCCACTTTTCCCTATCGTTCATTGTATCTGGTAGGTCTTCAGGGCTACATCTCGTATCCTCACATCTCGTATATATATACGAGAAATATGACCCTAAAACAGACACACACAAACACATAAAAATACACACACATACACCCACACGCACACACATTTATATATATATTGTATGATACATTTCTTTTTTTTTTTTTTATAAAATTGCATTGTGTTCCATATTTGCCCTTCAATCAGAATCGAAACAAAACCTGAGCAGTCTTCGTATTTTCCGCTTAGCATGTTGAAACTTTAGTCCCACGGCCCATAAATACCCTGTACCTGAGTTCCTTTGATGGAAAACTCTCATTTCACATAATCTTCTACACTTCCATTCGTATCTGAAAAGCAACCAAAAAAATAAATAAATAAATAAATAAACAAAAACAAACCAAAAACAAACTAAAAACAATAATGAATTGGAGGACTTGAAGAAAATGGCGGATAGAATTTTAGTGTATACATTTTGATGTTTGTGCCCGGGCGTGCCAGTTGTGGCATCTCCATCATCGACTCTAGATGGATCTAGATCTATTTCAGAATTCGAACCCTCACTGCCAGATTCTTGATAATCATGGTCGTTTCTGCGAGCTTATCAGACAGATAATCCTGATTTAAAAAAGAATTTCCATCATTACTGCTTTCCAACGGCTGGGACTCTTATCGGTCCGAAAAAGAAGTGGATCTCTTAAGTTTTCCCTCAGATAGTACTCGGAGATTTTCACACCCATCACAGGTTTTTTAAATAACAGCATAGATAACACATTCAAACTTCACTTGTGGATGCAAGATTCGAATTTTTCTAATATTTCAGGTAATACAAAAACGAAACAAATCCTCTATTGATATATATATATATATATAGTATTATTTGGTCCAGTTAAACCGGAGTTGGGAGTAATTCCACCAGGACAAGAAAACTATTCAAGAGTGAACATTTAAATTTCCCTGGTAAAGAGTTCAATGTAACAGAGCAATAATGTAACAGAGCAATAATTTCATGAAGAAAAAACACAAACCGGTCACATTAGGATTATAAATTTATTTCCATCCTGTTATGTGTTTTTGATAAAATCAAAAAACACGAAAAAATTAACAGGACTTCTTCAGATCTTAAAAAAAATTATATATATATATATATATATATATATATGTCATTTTAAAAGTTTTTCTTTTAAATGATATATATATATATATATATATATATATATATATATATATATATATATATATATCATTTAAAAGAAAAACCTTTAAAAATTACTCATATTTTTGTAATGATATTTATTTCAGCAGACCCTACATTTTAAAAATTGTTAGATCTGCATCTTCAGACAAAGAAATAAAGAGGAATTTCTAATGAAGATTTAGAAAAACCCACAAAATTCACGCCACCCTATCTTCCTAACCGAAAAATCCTTTGTTTTTCAATTCTTTTTTTTTATTAAGTAGAGACCAGATTATTTGTTTTTCCCGTCTAGTTGACAAATAACATTCAATTCCTGTATCATGATGTATCCAGATTTGAATTCTCTTTCCTTTCAGTTTATTTTATGTGATGGCAAACAAACATTTAAACTCAATATGGAATTTTTTGGTTTGTACTTTATTTCATTATTTTACATTGCGATTTTGAATTACGTGGATATTTTAGATAGAAAATCCGAAATTAGAATCATTCCCACCGTCGGATAATATATATATATATATATATATATATATATATATATATATATATATATATATATATATATATATATATCAGATTTATGTACTTAATACAAGGGAAGTTTGTCTGCGACCTTTGGTTTCATGAAGCTTTTACAAACAACAATCTTTAGGCAGATAACGAAATAAATATTTTTTAAAAAATATCTAAAAATATATTAGATATATAAACCTAATTTATATTCATTATTATCATATAATAGCTCTATCCTAGATATTTAGCACACTCAAATTATATCGCCCTTGCTTCGCCTCAAATCCACAGAGTGATTTGCCGTGTGTTACTACTGTTACTATATATATATATATATATATATATATATATATATATATACGCTAGAGCGTCGACTTTCTTTCACAATAAATTCTTTATTTTGGATGTCTTTGTTTTTCTATTTTTTCCATATTGTCGGATTCTTTTCCATAATTTACTTTCTCTCTCTCTCTCTCTCTCTCTGTCACACACACGCACACACACACACACACACACACACACATACACACACACATATATATATATATGTGTGTGTGTGTGTCCGTTGCATACATATAATCTGATCTATATCTCAATATGAGAGATTATGCAAATATATATATATATATATATATATATATATATATATATTCAAAGGGAAAAAGAGCTGCGCCGAAATATCGGTCTCATGGTATATAATAAAATTGGTCATAGTCGTCGGTATTGGGCTTATAGAATATACTGATAGAGCACACAGTCATAAATATAAGATGTGTAGTATATCGTAAAATAAGAATCAGTCTGAAATATATGACAACAGAGATTAGTAAAATAGCAATCCGTCCGAAATATTGGGCTTGTTATGTAAAGTAAAATAACACTTAGTCCCAAAGATTGTTGTTGGTGTGTAATGTAAAATAGCATTCAGTCCGAAATACTGGGCATGCTGTACGAAGTAAAATAGATCTTTGTCCGAAATATTGGTCTGGGTGTGTAAAGAGATCAAACAACCAGTCCGAGAATAACAACAGTTCTGAAATCTTGTCAGCCAACCGAAAGAAAAAGTTTAACATCAAGACATTGTTTGTTATTTTTCAATTATATAAGTTGGACTAATGGGTAGAGGGTTAGCAAATTGTCCAGGAGACCAGCGTTCGATCTCAAGTCAAGTCATAGCTAAACACCAAGTCCTTGTCTGCTATTATATATATATATATATATATATTATATATATATATTGGACTAATGTTTGTCAATTGCCTGAGAGATCAGGGTTCAATTCCAGGTCGCTTCATACCAAAGACTTTTAAAATGGTACTTGATACCACCTTGCTTAACACTCAGCATTATAAGGTACGTATCGAGGTTTAAGTGGTGCAATCCAGGGAAAGGTGTAGCGCCCTCCCCTACACCTCGGTGTAGTAGCTATTGAAAAGGGAGGCTTCTGGTCACCCTTGACTACGGTCGCCATCTTTACTTATAAAAGCAGCGGTCGTCTCGATACTGCTATATGGATGCACTACTTGGACGCTAACAAAACGGCTGGAGAAAAAGCTAGACGGCAATTACACTAGAATACTGTGAGCAATATTGAACAAGTCCTGGAGGCAACACCTCAAAAAGCACTATGCAGCCACTTACCTCCCATTACGAAAACTATCCCAGTTAGCCGAACCAGACACGCAGGACACCACCGGAGAAGCAGGGACAAGCTCATAAGTGATGTACTCCCATGGACCCCCACATATGGCCGAGCAAAAGCAGGACGACCAGCTCGAACATACATAGAGCAGCTCTATGAGGATACGAGATGTAGCCCTGAAGACCTGCCAGAGGCGATGAACGATAGGGAGAAGTAGCGAGAGAAGGTCAGGGATATCCGTGCTGGCGGCACGACATGATGATGATGATGATATACATATATATATATATATATATACATGTGTGTGTGTATGTGTGTGTGTGTGTGTGTTTAACCAACCCCTGAACATTGAGCAGGATGTGAGACAATTATTAAATGTGAGACAATTATTAAATTGGTATAAATTCAGAGTTTTCCTTTTCCTAGGTTGGTCGCCTAATAAATCTAAAGAACATAGTCTAACCTACTATTTATTATAATTCGGGGAATAGAGAGACAGATTCACACCTTTCTCAAGAGTATTAGTGTAAAGTGTAATACGAACAGCTTCGTCCTGGTTTGAAGTCTGATCGCCGATTCCAGGTCCTATAAAGATGACCGTTACGCTTAATGCGCCTCCTCTCAATCGAAAATATCGGGCTTGCTGTATATTGTAAAATAGTTATCAGTCGGAAATATTCGGTTGTGTAGAGTAAAATAGGGCTCAGCCTGAAATAACGGGCTTATGGATTCATACTTTTATTTTCTGTCACATTTGCATGAAGACATTTTTTTTTTTAAATACTAAAGATTAAAGGATAAATGAGCGATGTTTTTATTAGTTACCTTTGAGAATAATTTGGTACAATTTTTTTTTATTAGTTACCTTTGAGAATAATTTGGTACAACTGTTACTCTACTATGTTAGACGAACCAGACATGCAGGACACTGCTGGAGAAGCAGGGACGAACTCATAAGAGATGTACTCTTATGGACCCCAACACATGGCCGTGCAAAAGCAGGACGACCAGCACGAACATACATTCAGCAGCTATGTGAGGATACGGGATGTTGTCCTGAAGACCTGCCTAGGGCGATGAACGATAGGGAGGAATGGCGAAAGAGGGTCAGGGATATCCGTGCTACCAGCGCGATATGATGATGATGATGATGTTGATGATGTTACTCTGCTATAGTTCTAACGAGAAGCGCCAACCTAAAAACAAAGTTTACTAAATTCAAGTGGCCTCCTTAAATGAGAGGTGATATTTAAAATCAAAATTTTAGAAAAATTCGAAACCTACCAATAAGCTGACTCTCAAACAACGTGAGATGATTTTTGCGTAGGTTGGTTTGGTTTCTTCTTTTAATGATGTATCAATCTTCGCGGGTTATTTGATACCAAAACCGTCCTTGTAGAAGAACCTTATTTAACCCATACCTAAAGGATAAGTGGATTCATAGCTTTCCCCGAGGTATTAGTCTGAAAGTGAATATAATATCTTGCGTGGAATTCGAACTCGTTTGTTACGATGTCGCAGTCCAATACGTTAACCACTACGCCACAGGGGTTCTCTTTTTTTCATAGAGTATAAACTCAGACCAAAAAAAGACGAGATTTATTTATCTATTTATCTGTTTATTTATTTTTTCTCTCTTGAAATTCAACATATCGCTGATATTAAATTACTGAGTCACGTTGACACAAAAAGTTACGGTTTTTTGTCTTTTGATAGTTTTTATGCGTCACTCCAAGGAGATTTATCGTGAGTTAAAAGGTCACAGTATCAAGATATTCAAAACGCAACGTTTCTCCTAAAGAAAATTGCCTTTCTTTTCAGAAAAAAAAAAGCAACAGTAAATCCGTAGACTGCAACAGAGCTAAAAAAAATGTTAGCATTCCAGCATTCGAAATTCTCGAAAAAATAAAATTTCTGTCCGTACATTAGTTCCTTTGTAACTACCTACCAAACTCTGTTCTCAAGATTTGACGTATATCACGTCAAGGAGAAAAGAGTACGATGGACTAAGAAAAAACAACAACAAGGGGAACCGGTAGGATTAGGGAATTTTTATCACACCACCTCTACCTTTGATGACATTGCTTGGATACCTGCCCCATCCAACTGGTCACTATTGTGCATATTATAGATCAGAGAATATATATATATATATATATATATATATATATATATATATGTGTGTGTGTGTGTGTGTGTGTGTGTGTGTGTGTGTGTGCGACGGAAAATAGTGGAAAAGTAGATATATCAGACAAAGGGTTTAGTAGCAATATTTCATTCTTTAATCAAAAAACTTTTTTAGACTAAACATTTTTTTTAGTTTTTTTTACATTTTTTTGTAGTTTTTCTACATTTTTGCTGAAATGTAGAAAAAATTTTCAAAAATGTTTAATCTGAAGAAATTCTTTCCATTTATTTTCATCATCTTTTCGGATTCACCACAATCTACCATTTCACTATATATATATATATATATATATTTGAATGAATATATCCATGTAGACCTATTTATTTTAAAACATTTTTCACTTATATATATATATATATATATATACGTGGTGCTTTCAATAAGTTTCCAGACTTTTTTTTGTACAGGCGTTTAAATTTATCGTAGACTCTTGAATATTCAGTATGTTATTGCTATACATGTTATGAGATGACTGACCAATTTTTATGATTTCAGATTCAAATCAACGGCTACAGCAGCAATTGGAATATACCCCGATTGTCATAGCTGGTGAATTTGAAAAATGCATCTGAACGTGAGGACACTTTAAAAGGACGATATGCAGAAAATTCTGTTTTAAACTTGGAAAAAATGCCACAGAAACGTATGGAATGCTTCAGACTGCTTTTGGAGCATCTTGCATGAATCGAGCATGAGTTTTTGAGTGGCATAAGAGATTTAAGGAATGCAGGGAGTCTGTGAGGGACGATGAGAGGTGTGGGAGGAGTAAGGAAGTCAATACACTAGAGTTGATTGGCCAAACGGTTAGGTTTAGGGTTAGGGTTACTATGTTGAGGTTTTATGGGAGATCAGGAAGTGATTCCTAGGGAAGAGGCCAGCACTCTTCAAATCTGGCCAGTGGCATTTCCACCAGGACAATGCACCAGTCGACAATTCCATCCTTGTCACAGACTATTTGACCAAGACGGGCATCAAGACACTTCCTTACCCTCCATATACTCCAGACCTTCCTCCCTGTGACTTTTGGTTATTCCCTAAGCTCAGAGGCTGTCGTTATGAGACAATTGAGGAGATGAAAGAGGCTGTGACGAAGGTCATTGACACACTCACACAAGAGGACTTCCATGGGTCCTTCCCGAAGTTGTTGGAATGGTATAACAAGTGCATTGCAGCCGGAGGAGATTACTTCGAAGTGGACTAGAGTTTCATGTGTGTACTATCAATAAAAGTGCCTATACGAAAAAATGTCTGGAAACTTATTTAATGATCCTCGTATATTGAGAAGAAAGGTTCCAGTGCTGAACTGTAATACTTGATGAATTATCATCTTTATAAGAAACCGTATACAGCCGGGTCTTCTGCATTTGATAGTGAGGCTTCATACCCGGAGCTTTAGGAAATATGGCGTACCCCTTCAGTGCAATTACTCCCAGGTCCACTCTGACCCAGAGTAGCGGTACCACTTAGGTGTAAAATTATTATGGTGGTAAGTAACAATGCATATACTCTGTTCCCACCTCTCTGTCTCTCTCTCTGTCTGTCTGTCTGTCTCTGTGTGTGTGTGTGTCTCTCTCTCTCTCTCACTAAATATATATATATATATATATATATATATATATTTGTCTATCACCTTTTATTGTTCAAACTGAAAAAAAACCTTGTTTAGTTTCTCAGTGGTTTTCCATTTGTCTATAAAGTAAAAAATCTCAAATACTTCTGAACCTTATTTTTGAATTATTCCCCTTAATAGACATTCTGAGTAATTTCTGAATTCTATCAGATTTATTTCTTGGTCTCTTTCTTTTCTAGAGGAACTGACATTTTCAAGACTCCGGATATTCAACGTTCCAATCTTTAGACTTCCGCCAACTTAGTTTTTAATTTCGGAGGCATGGCCATCTTGAGTGCATCATATTTTGGAGTTTATAGAATGTACCTGTTAGCCAAGAGAAAAACATTATTGGCCTTCACTGGGATTTACTTGGCTAATTTTAGTTTAAAGATAAGACCGGTGTCCTATCTCTGATAAAAAAGGAAGACGATGAGAATAAAAATTAAGAATTTGAAGACGGGGTTGGGTATTAGGGAGAAGGTTGCAAAGTGCAATAATCCATTTGTTTGTTTTCCTTCTTCCTCTGTTTACGCTCCAATATAGCTTACGGTATCAGGTTTTCGAAGGCATCTGCCAAAATCTTTGTGTATATCGACTATAAGCAAACAGAAGATGAAGCCAGTGCTAAAGGATATACAACCGACATCGATGCAAGAAGGAAATCGGTGCGGCTGATTTTAAAAATAAGTACATGATAATAATAATAATAATAAGCGACAAACAAGTGACATCTTGCACGAAAAACTTGGACGTGGCTAAAAAAAGAAACATTCAGAGAGAAACTGAATCTAATCTAAAAGTAGCACGCAAAACAACACCATAAGAAGCAACTACATCGAATCAAGAACAGATAAGACGCAGCAAAATAGCAAATGTAGGTTATGTGGTGATAAAGACGAAACGATCAATCACATTATGAGTTAATTCAGAAAAATTATAAGACTAGACAATTGAAATTTGACCATACGAACAAATGGTAAATGCACAACCCAGAATCTCTCCAGGAGATGGAGACCGAAAACTTCCCTGGGACTTTGAGATACATTAGGATTATTTTATCTCGACTAGACGACAAGACCTTGTAATAGTCAAAAACACAAAAAAGAGAACTTGCCGAATTGTGAACTTTGCTGTCCCGGAGTAAAATCAAAAGAAAGCGAGAAGAAGGATTAGTACCCAGACCTTGCTAGGGACTAGAAAAATTGTGGAACAGAAGAGGGATGGTGATTCGAATTATAATTGATGACCTCGGTACTGCCACCAAATGATTGAGACAGAGACTGGACGACTTAGAAATAAGAGGACGAGTTGAGACCATCCAAACTACAACATTGGTGAGATCGGCAAGAATACTAAGAAGAGTCCTGGAGACTTGAAAATGCTTGCCGTCACTCAGACTCCAATGGAAAACCATCAACCAACGTTGATGTAAAAAAAAACTCACAAAAGAATAAAATAGTAATAATAACAACCTAGAGAGAGTCAACAAAAAAAAAAATGAAAACCTGCCGAATAGAGGACTATGCTGTCCTGGCAAAGCACAGAGTTAAATTATAAGAAAACGAAAAGAGAGATAAAGATCTCAACTTTGCAAGAGAACAAGAAACAAAAAAACAAAAACAAAAAAAATATGGAAGGTGAAGGTGACAATGATACCGATTGTAATTGGTGCACTCGGAACAATCCCCAAAGAATTGCTAAAGGGACTGGAAGACTTAGAAATTGGAGGACGAGTAAAGACCATCCATAGCATTTTTAAGATCGGCCACAATACTGAGAAGAGTCCTGGACACTTGAGGAAACTTGCTGTCCCTCAAATTCCACTGAGAAACCATCGGCTAACGCTGGTGTGAAAAACTGACACACACAAACTCCAATGGGACTTTGACATACACACGGATCACCTAATCTCGGCTAGAAGACCGGGCCTTATAATAATCAACAAAAAAATGAATTAGCAAAATTGTCGACTTTGCCGTCCCGGCTGACCTCAGAATAAAACTGAAAGAATGTGAAAAGAAGGATGCGTACCTCAACCTTGCTAGAGAATTGAAAAAGTTGTGGAACAAGAAAGTGATGATTGTGCCAAATGTGATTGGTGCTTTTGGCACAATAACTAAAGGATTATTGAAAGGCTTGGAAGACTTGGAAGTTGGCTGACGAGTGGAGACCATCCAAACTGCAGCATTATTGAGAACGGCCAGAATACTGAAAAGAGTCGTGGAGACTTGAGGAGACTTGCTCTCGCACAAGTGAAAAACCATCAGCAAACACTGATGTGAAAAACTCTAAAGGATTAAATAATAATAATAGTAAGTAAAGTTGGCCACCGTAGTCGATCGTGACCCGAAGGCTACCTTTTCGATAGCTACTACACTGATATGTAGGGGAGGGCTCTACTCCTTTCCCTGGATTGCTCCACTTTACCCTTGATACGTACCTTATATTTCTGAGCGTTAAGCATGGAGGTATCAAGTACCATTTTAAAAGTCTTTAGTATGACGTGACCTGGGATTGAAACCAGGTCTCCAAGACCATTGCACAGTCCCGTGGCTAAAATATTTTGACAATAGTATCTATCTACCCAACACCTCTACAACGAGTAGGACACAAGGTTAGTAATAAGCGGAGTTCAGATGATTTTCGTTCTTCTAGACCAGTCATCATACCAAGGCTGAAGATTCCATTTTGCTCTACTATTTACCCCTTGCTGGATATGTTGCTTTTTTTGGTTGGTGTTTCATGTCATATCAACCTTTGTGGGTTATTTAATCCCAAAACATGTTCATATATATATTACGAAAATCATTAGCATTGGATAGGAATACTTGAAACTATATAACTGTGTGCAAGCAAATGATTATTATTAATCGGATTAGAATCTTGAAACATATCAAGACAGAATGCTTGTGACGTGCTGCACTGCAATATCGTAGTTAGCGAGTTTGAAATTCAGTCACGCCCGTGCGTTCACTTTCTGTTTAGTACCTTTGGGAAATGAAATGGAACAATTTAACTTATCGATTTAAGAATAAAGAGTTTCATACATTTGTCATGCTTCATTTTAGAGAACAACTTTTTTACGGTCAAGCATGCTCAGTATCTGCTGGGTGCAGCTGATAAGGTTAAGGTATCGTCCAGATGGAAGGTGCTTCTTTAAAAGTCAAGAATATGGCAAGCAAGAAAATTGGACTCCAATCTTCTGAACTTTGATTGCCCGGTCGACCAGGGCTGTAGAATGCACCAACTGCACCTTTGCAAAGGAGTAAGTACCTCCCATCAACGAGTATCTTAGATATGACACTAAGCAATCTGATGGTGAAGTTACAGTGATGTTGGAGCTTTGGGGAATGTGGAGTACCCCTTCATTGCCATCGCTCCCAGGTCAACTCTGACCCGGAGTGGTAGCACCTGATAAGGGTCCTATCTATTGGTCAAATAGAATTAAACTGTGTTCTTATGCTAAACTGAAATGCTTGAAATAGAACTGTTTTAACATTGAAACTGTACTTACGCTAAACTGAATTGTTTGAAATAGAATTGTTTAGACATTTAACTGTCTGTAAAACAAAATCTATACTTATAATAAATTGAATTGATGGATTTAGAACTGTTTGACTAAACTGAATAGCTTGAAAGAGAAACGTTTTTAATAATTAAAAAATGTACTTCTGCTAAATTGAAGTGTTTGAAATAGAACTATTGTGTAGATGAAGAGTTGCATGGTTGGACTTTGAAGGCTACATGTTACCTACATGCCATTGCTTGAAGACCACTGGCTGACTTGAAAGATTTGAAACGATTTTAATCGATTGATATTCCTGTGTTGTCAATGTGACAGCGCAATTGATAATGCTATCTAGGACACTTGATCCTTAACATATTCTGACCCCAACATGATAGCCAAGGCCCACAGTATAAATTTTTTCTTCCGATCAAACACAGGGTCACCTGGCATAGGCCAAACAAAGACAAGCAGAGATTCACACTGCACTAGACTTTTGGGTTTAGATCATCTATGACCTGCAAGTTCACCAGGCATATATGCCAGGAAACTTAGCGAAGGCTTGCATAGTTCTCGCCACACTTTGTGGTTCTTTGACCAGCATTGACCAGCAGTGCTCGAGCCTTGGCTCATGTGCGACCCTCTCCCTTAAATCTCCACTTTTAAAAAGGCCTTGTGTCAATTCCTGCCAGGTGTGAAACACGGATAAATATCATCTTAGTTTTAGTAATGAATTTATTTGAAACAGATTTTTTTACATGATTATCGTTTCGGAGTAATGACTAGCATAGATCACATTGCACCTGCCCTTCGGGGACAAATGAACCCATGACCTTGTGTCAAATTCTTCCTTGTAAGAGGTACAGATAATTACCCCGACATGAATAATCATGTTATTCAATATTTAATATTACATTAAACTGATTAGCCGCTTGAGTTGGCATTTTACTTTGCAGTCGACAGATCTTATTTAATAATTTCTTCAATGTTAATATTTAATTATCAACTCACAAAAAGCTATGAAAGGAAAATTTACATTCCTGCTATATTATTGCAGATATCTACATGGCTCAGATAAGTCTGACACAAGGCTATAGTTATTATAATCCGTACTCAAGTCAACTCAAAAAAGAAAGAGTACACAAAAAGATTAGTTGTCTGAATTTCTGAGATGAAGCTGGATGATTTTTACCATTCAGGGTTTTAGGATTATTGTCTTCATCTTTATTGTTATATTCACAACGATTCAGCCGATATGTCCTCCAGCCTTCTTTAGAATGCAGAACTTTCGCTGTTATCAGAAAACGATTTTTCAAAGTAAATAACTTAACCGATCTGTTCGAGAACATCAAAATAGATGACATTCTGTCCTTCTTGAGAGAGACAGAATTGTACCAAAAAATATGACAACTTAAAACTGGTTATTCTTGTGCAAACAAATGAAATCCTCCTAATAGAAAATTCTACCTACCTTAATATTCGTTTTGAAATCTTTGGTTGAATATGTATGTATATATAGACAGAATTTGGCGTTGAATGACCTACAAAGGTTGATATGCCATAAAACCGAAACAACCAACCAACAACTTCTTCAGATGTCTCTTGTCGAAGTCGGGAGCCAGAACATCGAACTTCGAACCACGCCCTTTATTTAATCCCCGGGGTTGCTTGCTCTGATTCCGTTAACCATAAATGGGTACATGTTTTAAGTATTCCTGTATTGTTACTTGCCTGCAGTCAGGACTGAACCTGCAACCTCAATGACACATTAACCGAAACGTTGTGAATTTAAGAATAAAGATGAAGACAATTGTCCGAAAACCTTTAATGATAGAAACGGAAGCAGGTATTTAACAATCGCTCGATTAGGTTTTTCGGGGTTGAAGTTCTATATTGATTTTATTTCGCTTAGTTTGTCACAAAATGAAAATACGAGGAGCATACGATAAGTTTCCAGACATTTTCGTATGGGCATTTTTATTGATGGTACACACATGAAACTCTAGTCCCCTTCGAAGTAATCTCCTCCGGCCTCAATGCACTTGTACCGTTCCAACAACTTCTGGAAGGCCTCATGGAAGTCAATGACCTTCGTCACAGTCTCTTTCATCTCCTCAATTATCTCATAACGACAGCCTCTGAGCTTAGGGAATAAGCAAAAGTCACAGGGAGTAAGGTCTGGACTATAGGGAGGCTGAGGAATTGTGTTGATACCCATATTGGTCTAATAGTCTGTGACAAGGATGGAGTTGTGGACTGGTGCATTGTCCTGGTGGAAATACCACTGATCCGATTTGAAGAGTGCTGGCCTTTTCCCTCGGAATGTCTTCCTGAATTCCCTTAAAACCTCAACATAGTAACCCTAACACTAGCCCTTCGGCCAATCAACTCTGGTGTATTGACTTCCTTACTCCTGCCATACCTCTCATCATCCCTCACAGACTCCATGTCTTTCTTGTATCTCTTATGCCACTCAAAAACTGATGCTTGATTCAGGCAAGATAATCCAAAAGCATTCTAAAGCATTTTTACGTTTCTGTGGCATTTTTTCCAAATTTAAAATATAATCTTATTCCATATCCTTCTTCTAAAGTGTCAGATTGCATTTTTGAAATTGACCAGCTGTGACATCCAGGTTTTAGTAGGGTGGGTTCTAATTCCTGTTGTAGCTGTTCATTTGAACGTGATAAAAATCATAAGAATTGGTCAGTCATCTCATGAGATGTATAGCAATAAGATACTGAATTTTCAAGAGTCTACGACAATTTTAATTGCCGATACGAAAAAAGCCTAGAAATGCACCTCGTATTTTTTCATCCTGTGAGAATTGACTTTTTCCTTTGAGAATATAGCTCAGTCGGTTGGGGCTGTAGAATATACCGACTGCACCTTTACAGAGGGACAAGACCTCTCCCGTGATCAGTGTCCTGCATATGACACTAAACAATCAGATGATGACTCTCCAGTGATGCTGGAGCTTTGAGGAATGCAGAGTACCCCTTCATTGACATCGCTCTCAGGTCCACTCTTGCTCTGCGTGGTAGCTCCGGATAGGGTCCTGTTTTTGCGTCAAATAGAACTAAAATGCATATTTATGCAAAACTGAATAGTTTGAAATAGAACAGTTTTGACATTGAAACTGTATTTAGACTAAACTAAATTGTTTAAAATAGAACTGTTTTGACATTTAACTGGACAAATACAATACTTCTACTAAACTGATTTGATTGAATAAGAATTGTTTGACTTAACAGAAAAGCTTGAAATAGAAATATTTTGACGATTGAACTGTATACTTATGCTAAACTGAATTGTTTGAAAGAACTGATTATTTGTATAAATATGGATTTGGTATTAAATGACCTACAAAGGTTGATATGACATAAAACCCAAATAAACCTTATTGAATGGCTGCAATGAAAAACTTTTAAACAACTGCCCGACAGCTTCGAATCCAATGTTGATATACAATTTATTGTTCGTATTCTGGCAAATTGCCGGACTACTAAGACAACCAATGAAGTTCGAACACTGGAATGTTGTTTTTTAATCAAAGATCTCAACGACAAGCTATGCTGGAAGTGGTCGTATTATCGTATCGTATTAGTGGTCGTATTATCGTACTAGGAAAGGTCGTATTATCAATTGCTTGAACTCTCGTTCACGGGTTGACACAAAACTTGATTAGGTTGGGTTGACGCGAGACTTGGGTAGATTGGGTTGACGCGAGACTTGGGTAGATTGGGTTGACGCGAGACTTGGGTAGATTGGGTTGACGTGAAACTTGGGTAGATTGGGTTGACGCGAGACTTGGGTAGATTGGGTTGACGTGAAACTTGGGTAGATTGGGTTGACACGAGACTTGGGTAGATTGGGTTGACGTGAAACTTGGGTAGATTGGGTTGACGTGAGACTTGGGTGGATTGGGTTGACGTGAAACTTGGGTAGATTGGGTTGACGCGAAACTTGGGTAGATTGGGTTGACGTGAAACTTGGGTAGATTGGGTTGACACGAGACTTGGGTAGATATGGTGGGCTTGAGACTTGGGTAGATTGGGTAGACGTGAGACTTGGGTAGATTGGATGGGCGTGAGACTTGGGTAGATTGGGTAGACGTGAGACTTGGGTAGATTGGATGGGCGTGAGACTTGGGTATATTGGGTTGACGTGAGACTTGGGTAGATTGGGTGGGCGTGAGATTTGGGTAGATTGGGTTGACGTGAGACTTGGGTAGATTGGGTTGGCGTGAAACTTGGGTAGATTGGGTTGACGTGAAACTTGGGTAGATTGGGTTGACGTGAAACTTGGGTAGATTGGGTTGACACGAGACTTGGGTAGATTGGGTTGACGTGAAACTTGGGTACATTGGGTTGACGTGAGACTTGGGTAGATTGGGTTGACGTGAAACTTGGGTAGATTGGGTTGACGTGAAACTTGGGTAGATTGGGTTGACGCGAAACTTGGGTAGATTGGGTTGACTTGAGACTTGGGTAGATTGGGTGGGCGTGAGACTTGGGTAGATTGGGTTGACGTGAGACTTGGGTAGATTGGGTGGGCGTGAGACTTGGGTAGATTGGGTTGACGTGAGACTTGGGTAGATTGGGTGGGCGTGAGACTTGGGTAGATTGGGTTGACGTGAGACTTGGGTAGATTGGGTAGACGTTAGACTTGGGTAGATTAGGTTGACGTCAGACCCTGGTAGATTGGGTTAACGTGAGACTTGGGTAGACTCGAGTTTGGGTAGATTCTAAAAGTAAATGTCGGTACTGGGATAGCTTAGAAATAAGTTGTCTATTCTGAGGCTTAAGAGAAACCGCCTTCTCCATCTTGGAAGGGGATTATTTATAAAAGAAAAACATTCATTTCCTTCTTACAAGTCTCAAAAAGGTGGCATTTTCAATAAAAAAAAACATGAGTTCTTTTTTTACTTTATTCTAGTTTCTGTGAAAAACGTTAATTTTACCTTTCCTGATATGTTACCCAGTTGGGTGGTGGGGTGGCTGTAGAATACACCGACTACACCTCTGCAGAGGGGCAAGACACCCGCAAAAGTGTCCTAGATATGACACTAAACAATCTAATGGTGAAGTTCCAGTGATGCTGGAGCTTTGGGGAATGCGGCATACCCCTTCATTGCCATTGCTCCTAGGTCTACTGTGGCCCGGAATGTTAGCACCTGATAAGGGTCCTATCTATGGGTCAAATAGAACTAAACTGTATACTTATGCTAAACTGAATTGTTTCAATTAGAACTGTTTGAATAAACTGAATTGCTTGAAATAGAAGTGTTTTTGACGATTAAACTGTAATTACACTTAAACTGCGTGCTTATGCTAAACTGAATTGTTTGAAATTGAACTGTTTTTGACATTGAAACTGTACTTACACAAAACTGAATTGTTTAAGATAGAAACGTTTTAATTTTTAACTGTGTAAACAAATTCTATACTTATACTAAACTGAATTAGCTGAATTAGAACAGTTTGAATAAACTGGATAGCGTGAAATAGAAATGTTTTTGACAATTAAACTATGTACTCATGCTAAACTGAATTGTTTGAAATAGAATTGACTATCTGCATAAAAATGGATTTGGCTTTAAATAACCATCAAAGGTTGATATGCTATAAAACCCAAACAACCAACCAACCGTTTTCCTGATATAGAGAACAAGTGACGACCTCTAGTTTTCCGCGACTTTCTTCGATAAAGTTTTGATAAAGACCCACAATACAACAATACTGGCCTCTTAAATATTTTACAAGGTGTTGATATTTAATTTGTAGAGTTTGGCACAGGGCCACGATAGTAAGGCACCAGAGAGGAAGTCACTTATTCCGGTTGAAATTATTTTAGAAGCTAATATTTTAATACGTTTTCGATATGTCTGGCTCAAGGCCACAAGGATGACGTAGATCTTAACTCAGTTTCGAAAATTCTCAGTGAAGAATGAACTGAGATTTCTGAGAAAATATCCATGAAAAGAATTTTTTGATCGATTATCTAAAGACACATACTTAGTCTGGCAGTGCTTCAAATTGACCCTTGACCCAACCGTCATTCAGATATTCTCTGCAAAGAAATGTGGAAATAAGCGGAAGTAGTCACGTGTTGGACGGAAATCGTGGGCGTTTGAAATGATATATGCAGATGCCATATGAGAGTTTTACTCGCAGTCCCAGTCAGTCAGTGTCAACTTACAGAGGTCAATCGAGTCGGCAGATAGGAAACCATAGTAATGTGTGGGGGGATGGGGAAAGCGGCGCCCTTGTGGGGATCGGTTGAGTAAGTCTCGTCGAAAGAGAAGACGTATGGCCTTGATAACACAACGTGGTGTGGTCGAGAGGAGAAGAAGTTATGGGTCAATATGGCAGTCTCCATTTCGTCTGTCTTCGTCCCTCTGTCTCTCTCAAACCTACAGAGATTTGACCCCTTTTGAAAGAATAAAAAGACGTATATATTTTCAATAGAAAGTAAAAGTGAAGTTGGCGACCGTAGTCGAGGGCGACCAGAAGGCTCCCTTTTCAATAGCTACAACACCTAGGTGTAGGGGAGGGCACTACTCCTTTCCCTGGATTGCTCCTCTTTACCCTTGATACTAACCTTGTATTGCTGAGAGTTAAACAAGGGGGTATCAAGTACCATTTTTAAAGTCTTTGGAATGACACGATCTGAGATTGAGGATCATTGGTGAATACTCAACCCACTAAGCCAATGATCCAAAAGAGAGTGTCATTCTTTTATTCCACATGGCTACACAGCAGCACGAGGTCATAATAACTCGGTATCCATAGAGTTTCAGCGGTACTTCTACGAGAATCATAACTCTACGTCTGGAGCCCGTAATAATTGATAAACTTAGCTTAAGTGAAGATGATTCTAAAATGATTCTTGCCTCGTTTCTGTACCTGCACGCTTTCTGACTATTACAGAATCTTACGCATAGATTATTAACTTGTTGACTCTGATCATCTGAATTAAGAAAACTAAACAAATAAATAAGACATCAGAGACTCAACAGTCCAAATGGATTTATGACAAATTTGGTCGGACGAGAATGTAGCAAAAATAAAGGTACACAAATAAATAAACACATACAAAAGAGACCAAGTGTGTGTGTGTGTGTGTGTGAGTGAGTGAGAGAGAGAGAGAGGGAGAGAGAGTATCATGGTTGGTTTCTGCGTGGGCGGTAAAGATTAAGCCACACGACTCCTGTGTGTGTAATGACTAAGAACCCCTTGAAGGGGTGGGGAGTCAGCTTGGGGATGTGGAAACGGTGAACGAGAGACAAAGAAAATGAAAATTGATGTTTACTTAAAAAGAAAAACAAAAATAAGAAAATGTAAAATAATGTTAAAATGACGGCTAAAAGAAAGAAAGGAGAAAAAAAAACACAGGAAGAAAGGAAAATTATTGAAGAAATTAATGAATGAAAGAGAAGAAAAAAGAAAAAGAGAAGAGAAAAGAATGAGTTAAAATAGTGAATTTAAACTAAGAACGCGGAAAAGAAGAAAATGAACGAATGAATAAAGAAAGAAAAGAAAGAAAGTAAAATGAACGAAATAAAAAAGAAAAAAAAGAAAAGAATCAGGAAAGACAAAATGAATGAAATTGAAAAAGTAAGTGGAATAAACAAATAAAGAAAAACGGACGAATAAGAAAGAAAGAAAGAAAGAAAGAAAGTAAAATGAACGTAATAAAAAAGGAAAAACAAGAGATAAGCAGGAAAGACAAAATGAATGAAATTGAAAAAGTATATGAAATAAATCAATAAAGAAAAACGGATGAATAAGAAAGAAAGAAAGAAAGAAAGTAAAATGAACGTAATAAAAAAGGAAAAAAAAAGAGAGAAGCAGGAAAGACAAAATGAATGAAATTGAAAAAATATGTGAAATAAACAAATAAAGAAAAACGGACGAATAAGAAAGAAAGAAATAAACAAAGAAAGAAAGGGGAAATAGTAAAGTAAAAGAAAGAAAGAAAGAAAGAAAGAAAGAAAAAAGAAAGAAAATTTATTAAAGAATTAAAAAAAGAAAGAGAAAAAACGAGGATAAAGACAGAAAAATGAACGGTTAATAAAAGAAAATGAACGAAAGAAAAGAAGAAAGAAAAGGCGAAGAAATCAAAGAATTAAACCAAAGTTAGAAATGAACGAATTAAGAAAGAAAGTGAGAAAGAACGTTGAAATGAAAAAATAAAAAAGAAAAAAGGCAGAAAGAAAAAAAGAATGAATGAATGAATGGAACGAAGAAGAAATCAACAAATTAAAAAAAAACAGTCAGCTGAAATAAACGAATGAAAGACAAAGAAACAAAGACCAGATAGAGGAAGAATGTACGAATGAAAAAAGAAAGAAAAAAAAAGAACATTGAAAGATCAACAAATTAAAAGTGAAGGCGAAAGAAGGAAAAGAAGTAACATTTACTATCGAGATTAGGCATATGTCGTAGTGTTATGGTTCACGAACTCTTTGCATTCAGTTTTTTTAATATAATAACTTTGATCCTCATGGATATTCAACTGATATGACCTTGTGCCTGACAAAGCTAAGCGGTGTAAATAATTTACCGAGCCAGATTTTCAACAGTCTAGTCTCAAAAAATATTTCGTATGTTGAGATAGATCGATACTCACCGTGTGCCAAATTACTGTGACCTTGTGTCAAACGAACGAAAACCAAATAATTGGTTGCTCATTTTTACGGGATGTTCAGTGATCTTGTCTTGCAGGGGAATTTGCAAGTGGGATGGATCCGGTTCTAACTGTGTGCCTCGTTACTAAACTAAATATAGCGTTTTACTTAACAAGAGTTCTTTGATTCTTCCTGGTTGTCCTGGATGTTCGTCGTGTGTTTGGTCCTAACTGAATGCATAGTAATTGTGAGCTTGCGCCGGACAACAACAAAAAATAAGTAGGCACGTTTTACTTAACCAGATCTCGCTGAACAATTAGCTATGTTATGACCTTTGATTCCCACTGGGTGCCCAATACGTGCGTAATGAGTTTGATTCTAACTGAGTTCACTGTAATTGAAGCCATGCGCCGTATTGTGACAAAGAACGTTAGTAGATGCCCATCATTACGTTTAACTTAACAAGATCTTTTTGCAGAACAATTATTTAGAGTACTGGCTTTAATTCTTAGTGAGTGCCCTAAACGTGTATAGAGATTTTGCCTCTTACTGAGCGCCCTATTTCTGTTATCTTGTTACTGGGTTCGTTATATTTGATTGTCTCGTCTTACTTATAAATTTGATCCTCACCTAGTGCCCTCTAATGAAGGCATTGTACCAGACTGAGCAAAGTTAAATAAATATCGTTTTTACTGCTTGGGTTGACCATGAATTCAATTGCTGTCTCTTATGTACTGTCAAGGGCCTAGCTTTCCCCATTATTTTTTTTTAAATATTTCCTCAAACTTCTGATCAAACCTTCTATCAATCCTTATTCTTGTTATTCCTTCCCTTTTATTCACTTCACGACTTTTTAATTAATTTAAATTCAAAATCTTTTTTTTTTAATTCCCAAGTTTTTTTAAGCATTATGTCATTTCTCTCTTACTGATTTTCATGGAACACTCATTCTTTTAATTAATCAAACGATTAATTCAATAAATCGGTAGTTATTCAACGTAATTCTACAAGTTCTTTAAGACAATGTCATTTTAACATTTTATAGGCTCCGTACAATTTTCTCACAGCAATAGCAGGATCGTAGACAATGTGCTTTGTGGTTAGAGCAGTGTGTGGTGGATAGGGGATGTTTGTTTTTTCGGAGTGTGGCTTTTTATCTGTCTTTTTTGCGAAAGGTGTTCAAATTCTCATTCATATCTTAACATGTACGAATTGCTGCTCTAAAACGAAGTGTTATACACTCACATAATAAATATGCTTATATACACATACACATGTTCATGCAGCATCATAACAACACAATAATAGACAGACGCACGATGATAAAGACGCAGTGACAAAGACAGACGCACGCAGGAAGGAAGACGCAGGAAGACTTCTTTATAAAATATTTTACCTGACATCTTTATTTGTAAGTTTCGAAAGGGTTGTTCAAAGTTTGCATGTGAGAGGGAGCTAGGGACCGAATATTACTGAAATATTTTGACCCCGAAGTTATGGCCGTCAGCGTTGTGTCTTTCTCGTTCTCCATGGCTGCTCAACCGGAGCACTGGCTTTCCTTACTACATCTCGTCTACCTCCTCAACTCTACTCGCCTGTCTCCACTGGCTCGTTGAACCCAACTGACCGGAACTCAACTGTCCTCTGTTCAATTCGTCGGCCTTATATTACCTTCAAACTCCCACGCGGTGATATGGACACGCCTCCGCAACGTCTTCCGATATCTAGCGACCGGGATGTGTCACTTCCGCTTTTTTTGGAATGGCCTGTGTGATCGTCATCCAGCGGAAATAACTGTCATCCAGTTCAGAGGTCACTCTCTTCCTGTGCGTCAGTCTATGAGAGTATACTGGGATTTTTTTTTTTTTTACCTCGTCCCATTTCATCAGCCAATTTCCGCCCACGCGATTTCCTCTCATAACTGCCATCAGAATGTGTCACTTCCTTCCGGTGCATCACCTTGAATGGCATTTTTGGCCGGGTCAACAGGTCAAAACATAACAGAAGTATGCATTGTGTTTGCCTTTTTATGTCTATACAGAAATAACCGCGAGGAAAATAGCCATGTGCCTTGATGTGAATTGATTTACCATGACCAGAAAATCCGGGGAACACTCACGCACAACATACGGAAACACTGGACAGTTGTTTCGACCTTATTAGGTCTCATCAGAAGTGTATACTGTGATCTCCACCACTGGAGATCGAACCAACGATCACATATTGCAGTGCCGAAACAGCTGTCCAGTATTTCTGTATATCGTACGTAAGTGTTCACCGGATTTTCTGGTCATGGTAATTTAATTCATCATATAATTCCTCTACTTAAAAAGGAAAATGTAGATATGTGCATTGTTGTCAGAAAAGTGTGATTTAGTTTGGTTTGGTTTGGTTTCATGGCATAGCAACTACAGTAGATTACTTAATTCCAAATCCATTCTTATACACATAAACAGTTCTATTTAAAACAATTCAATTTACCATAAGTAATTTTTTGTTTGCACACAGTAAATTTTTTTAAAAAAACCCAGTTCTATTTCAAATAAGTACACAGCTTTTATCATTAGAGGTTTTCGGACTATTGTCCTCATCTATATTGTTATTTCCACAACGTTTCGGCCGATATGTCCTCCTGCCTTATTCAGGTGTTTGTTGAACTCGGGAACCCACACGGAACTCTGTGCAACGTCCTTTATTGAATCCACGGGGTCGCCTGTTCTGATTCCGTTTGCCATAACCAGGTACAAGTGTTAAGTATTCCTGTATTGTTACTCGCCTGCAGTCAGGATTGAACCTGCAACCCCCAGACGATTGTTTCCTTTGAAGCTTAGGGAACAAACGCCTCTAACCGTTACATTATGTTTCCTGTATAGCGTAAGTTCGACACAGACCTGAAGAAGGTCGGAGTACATATCGGCCGAAACGTTGTGGAAATAACAATAAAGATGAAGGCAATAGTCCGAAAACCCTTAATGATAAAAATCATCAAGCTTCGCCTCTGAAATTTAGAAAATAAATACACAGCTTATTTCTATTTAACCTATAGGTAGGACCCTATCAGGTGCTACCACTCCAGGACCTGGGAGCAATGGCAATAAAGGGATACTCCGCATTCCACACAGCCCGTGCATTACAGGAGCCTCCCCATTAGATGATTTAATGTTATATACAGGATGCTCGTTGGTGGTGATTTTACCCCCCTGCAGAGATGCAGTCGGTGTATTCTACAGCCCCAGTCGACTTGGCTGGAGTGTGTAATGAAAAGCCGCTTCAGACTGCTATGTTGGCTGAGTGTTTGGGGGAAAGTGGTCAGTGTGAAATACAGAGGACAGCTCAGCGCTTTATCTTTTTTTATGAGAAGAGAGGTCTCAATTTTCGTCATCCTGTTTCCAGAGAAGCAAGAAGATTCTTAACTTCTTTCTCGATGCAAGATATATCCCTTGTCATATAAAACCTCACTGATATTACCGTAAGAAATTTCAGGTTTTTCTTTTATTGTTCGTCAGTCAATAATTAACTAAAACACAAATGATTTTTGTTGCACGAGGGAGAACGGAAGACAATGTCTGGCAATTAGATATTGCTTGTGTTTCGATTCGGATACCAACTAGACTCTGCGATTTGGTAGATGAAAACTTCCTTGACTGTCATTATTCGTAGTCAGATAAACTCTCATTCACTCAAATTCACTCTATGACGGCCTGACGGACGAATCTATGCTGATAGTTGAATATTCTCTTTGAATTCTGATCCATGGGGTATCTGCTAACTACGTAAAAAAAATCTGTCTGGAATTTCTTATTTATTTTGTCTTTGTGTTTGTATTCCGACTGGCGATTTAGTTTATTTATTTAAACTGAGCGGCACCACCCACCCACAAACATATATTAACAATTTTTGAAAATATAAGAAAGCATATGAAGAGCACTACTTGGGTTAGTTGGTTGGGTTTCATGGCATATCAGCCTTTGTAGGTTATTTAAAGCCAAATAAATTTTTATGCAAAGAATCAGTTCTATTTCAACAATTCAGATTAGCATGAGTACACAGTTTGTCAAAAACATTTCTATTTCAAGCTATTCAGTTTAGTCAAACAGTTCTAATTCAGCTAATTCAGTTTAGTATAAGTACAGATTTTCTTTACGCACAGCCAAATGTCAAAACAGTTTTATATCAAACAATTCAGTTTAGTGTAAGTGCAGTTTCAAAGTCAAAAACAGTTCCATTTCAAACAATTCAGTTTAGCATAAGCACACTGTTTAAATATAAGTAAGGTTTAATTGTCAAAACATTTCTATTTCAAGCTATACATTTTAGTCAAACAGATCTAATTGAAACAATTCAGATTAGCATAAGTATGCTGTTACTTCTATTTGACCCATAGATAGGGCCCTATCAAGTGCAACCATTGTGGGCCAGAGTGGACATGAGAGCGATGGCAATAAAGGGGTGCTCTGCATTCCCCAAAGGTCCAGCATCACTGGTGCCTCACCTTCTCGTTGTTTAGTGTCATATCCAGAACATTCATAGAGTGGGGTCAAACCCCTCTGCAGAGGTGCAGTCTGAGCAAGCGCTACTGTTATCTGCTCAAATAAAACGCTACATAAATATATATACACATACTGATTTGGTCCGTAAAATCTCGTTTAACTGGTTTGGGTTAGTTTTTATGGCATATCAACTACTGTCGGGTATTTAAACCCAAATCTTGTGGATATATATCCTGGATATGTATAATTTAGTTTGATCGATTTTTATGACATATCAACCTTTCTAGGTTATTTAAAGCCAAACCCTCATTATACATGTATATCAAACATATAGGATTTGATTTGATTTGGTTTCATGGCATATCAACCATTGTAGGTTATTTAATGCCAAATCCTCTTCATACATATACGAGGTTCGTACAATATGTTTCCAGACTTTTTTCAAATGGACATTTAAAATTGTCGTAGACTCTTGAAAATTCAGTATCTTATTGCGATACGTCTCATGAGATGACAGACTAGTCTTTATGATTTCAGGTTCAAATGAACACTTACAGCAGCAATTGGAATACACCCTACTAAAACCTGATTGTCACAGCTGGTGAATTTCAAAGATGCAATCTGACACTTTAGAAGAACGATATGCAATAAAATTCTGTTTTAATCTTGGAAAAATGACACAGAAACGTATGGAACGCGTCAGACTACTTTTCAACCATCTTGCATGAATCGAAGATTAGTTTTTGAGTGGCATAATAGATTCAAGGAAGGCAGAGAGTCTGTGAGGGATTATGAGAGGTGTAGGGGGAGTAAGGAAGTCAATACACCAGAGTTGACTGGCCAAAGGGTTAGGGTTAGGGTTACTATGTTGAGGTTTTAAAGGGTTCAGGAAGAGATTCCGCCGGAAGAGGCCAGCACTCTTCAAATCGGCCCAGTGGCATTTCCACTAGGACAATGCACCAGTCCTCAACTCCATCTTTGTGACTGACTATTTGACCAAGATGGGCATCAAGACAGTCCGTCAGCCTCCCTATAGTCCAGACCTTGCTCCCTGTGCCTTTTGCTTATTCCCTAAGCTCAAAGGCTGTCGTTATGAGACAATTGATGAGAAAAAAGAGGCTGTGACGAAGGTCATTGACACGCTCACACAAGAGGACTTCCATCGGGCCGTCCAGAAGTTTTTCGAACGGTACAACAAGTACATTGCAGCTGGAGGATGTTACTTCGAAGGGGACTAGAGTTTCATGTGTGTACTATCAATAAAAGTGCCAATACGAAAAAAGTCTGGAAACTTATCGTATGCTCCTCGTATATTAAAGATATAGGATTTGGTTTGGTTTGGTTTTGTTTGATGGCATATCAACCATTGTAGGTTTATTTAATGCAAAATCTGGTTTTATTCAGATATATTAGATATAAATGAATTTGTAAACATAAGTCAACAAAGTTAGATAGTTCCAAGTTTACAAACAATTCAACTCAACATCAAACATTTGTTTACAGAGTTAAATAATAAAATAGTTCTATTTAAAACAATTCATTTCAGCATAAATCACAGTTAAACAGATCAAAGTATTACTATGTATCACAAACATATATCATTGATTTACACACAGTTCAATGATTAAACAGTTCTATTTCAAACGATTCAGTTTTTAATAAATCCGCAAAGTTAAATGATTCCAAGTATTCCTATCAATCAGTAATATCTGTCATTTTTTTTCACACACAATTCAATGATAAAACAGTAATTTTTAAACAATTTAATTAGCTTAAGACATTTATTTAAGCTCTGTTTGCATGCCAGACAGTTCTATTTGATAGATAGATAGATAGATAGATAGATAGAACCCTATCAGGTGCTGTCACTCCTGGTTAGAATGGACCTGGGAGTGATGGCAATCAAGGGGTACTCCAAATTTCTCAAAATACCTTTTAGAGTCCCATATCTTTTTAAAATAGAACTGTTAAATCTTTTTTAAGGAGTTATAATTGATAATATATCAAATTATTAGTGTTATATCGCAATACTTGAAACCATTTAACGTTATGCAAATAAAGGGTTATTATTACTTCAAATCATTTGTATTGGCCTAATGAGTAGAGTGTTGGCCAATGGTTAGCGAGACCGGGGTTCAATCCAAGGTCGATTCATAAAATGATACTTAATGCCGCCTTACTTAACACTCAGTAATATAAGGTTAATATGATGGGTAAAGTAGAGCAATCCAAGGAATGGAGTAGCGCCCTCCCCTACATATCATAGTAGTAGCTATTACACCCACCATACACACACACACACACACACACACACACACATATATATATATATATATATATATATATATATATATATATATCAGGGGCAGAGACGGGACTAGTGATACTCGTGCCCGGCACGACCAATAACTCGGTCAATGTTATTCAAAATGGATTAAAAATCATCCATTAATTTCAAGCAAACATACTTAGTCTGATCTCAATTAAATTACGTATCTATTCAAGTTTCGATAACAAAGTAGCCAAAAGTTCATAAATATATCTGGGAATAATACATCGACGCTGTTTTGAACGGATGGTCTTTGTCCGGCCACCGTCAGATTCATCGAACATCCCATAAAATCGGCTATAATGTTGAACACGCGCAAATCCGTGCCGAGCACTAGACCCTTATAATAACAGTTATGTTAGAGAAATCCGCTTTTGGCTGTAGCCAATAGCAAGAGCAACCCAAAATTCGTGCTCAAAAATCTTAGCACATTCTGACTGCTGATTGCTGACAGCTGTCTTGGGAAGAGGGAGAGGGACCGAGAGAGAGAGAGAGAGAGAGAGAGAGAGAGAGAGGGGGTCGCAGATTATAGCCGTCCCGATGCCATCATCATGACTATGGTAAATGTTGGTTAAACTGCGTGTTTTAATTCGTTTTTTCACTAACAGATCTCTATTTCTTTAATGAATGTTGCATATATTACATTCTGTAACTAAAATTTGTTTATTTGAATACATTTTCAACAAATAATCTTTATTTTAAGCGAAATTGAAACTACTAGCTGTGTCTGTGTATATTGTCATCAGTTTCTTTATTCTAATAAACATATTTTTCTCGTCATAGTAATGAACATCTTCTCTTTTCTTCTATACTTTTGAAAGGAAAAAAAAATATCTTATCAACTGTATTAACAAGACTACAAATTATATAGTTTCTTGATTGTTTACAAAAAAAAAAAACACCATGCAAGGTACGTTTGTCAATCTGTGCTATACAATGGAGAATCACGCAATAGCAATTATGATGACTTACTTTGGGTCCACGGACCACGGGTTGGGAACGCTAGTTGACAGAGGGCGGAGGGGGGCACGAGTAGCAAAAATAGGCTAGAGTCACCACTGATATATATATATACATATATATATATATATATATATATATATATATATATAAAGCATGCATCAGAAGATCTAAAAAAGCATTTTTTTGTCGGCCACATCTAGTCATAAAAGACAAAACGAGCAACACAAAAGAATAAAGAGATTCCAGTCGTATTTGATAAAAAGAAGAAAAAAGTTCCTAAAGGAAATATATATATATATATATATATATATATATATATATATATATATATATAAAAACATAATTCAGCATTAAATAACCCACAGGGGTTGATATATCATACAACGCAGCCAAACTAAACAATCCCCCAGGCATTTTTTTTTTTGGTTTGGCTTTGTTTGGTTTAGTTTTATGGCATGTCAACCATTGTAGGCTATTTAATGCCAAATATATTTTTATACAAATAAACAGTTCTTTTTCAAACAATTTAGTTTAGTATAAGTGCAGAGTTTAAATCTCAAAAACAGTTCTATTTCAATCAATTCAGTTAAGCATAAGTACGAAGTATATTTGACCAGTCGTCTGGGGATGTAGAATACACCGACTGCTTCTCTGCAGAGGGGTAAGACCCTCCCCACCAAACGAGTGTCCTGCATATGACACTAAACAATCTGATGGTGAGGTTCCAGTGATGCTGAAGCTTTGGGGAATGCGGAGTACCCATTTATTGCCATTGCTCCAAGGTCCACTCTGGCCCGGAGTGGTAGCACTTGATAGGGCCCTATCTGTGGGTTAAATAGAACTAACTGCATACTAACGCTAAACTGAATTGTTTGAGTAAACTGAATAGCTTGAAATAAAAAGGTTTTTGACAATTAAACCGTACTTACATTTAAACTACGTGCTTATGCTTAACTGAATTATTTCAAATAGAACTGTTTTTCTACATTAAAACTGTATTTACACTTAACTGAATTGTTACATATAACTGCTTGAATAGTTAGAAATAGAAATGTTTTTGACCATTAAACTGTGTACTTATGCTAAACTGAATTATTTTAAAAAGAACAGATTATTTACATAAAAATGGATTTGGCGTTAAATAACCTCAAAAGGTTGATATGCCATAAAACCAAATAAACCAACCAACCAACGAAGTATAAATGTCAGAAACAGTTCCATTTAAAATAAATCAGTTTACCTGTTTAGTTCTATTTAGTTCTATGGGACCCTATCAGGTGCTACCACTCTGCGCAAGAGCGGACCTTGGAGTGATACCAATAAAGGGGCACTACACATTCCCCAAACTTCAGCATTATTGGAACCTCACCATAAAATTGTTTTGTGTCATATCAGGACACTTGTTGGGGGTATCTTAGCCCTCTGCATGGATGCAGTTGGTGTATTCTGCAACTCCAGCCGATGGGGAAATTTACTTTTTGGGGGGTGCGGGTGGCTTACCCCTCTTGAGAATATACAGTCATAGCCTCACCGAAAAGGCTTCTGGGAAAATGAGTATTCGATGTGTATAATTCAATTAAATGTATCAGTGCCTCTTGTAAATATACACTTGGTATCGTATTTCCAGGGAATTGGATTTTAATAGAATTGGTATCTAACACTATAATTGTACACACACACACATATGTATGCACACAGACGCCAGCGTGCACACACGTCTATGGGCATTAACATACCAGTGCGCGCACACACGCACACACACGCACACACAAACTACTACCCCCACACACACACACACATGCGCACACTTTCATCTGTTTGTATCAAAGAATGCGTGTCTTCGGCCCTATGTAAACAAACCAATGAACAGAACATACGTACGTATTTACACAGAGCCTTTTAGCAAGACGTGACCACAAACGATTATCTAATGACACACGATATTCTAACATGAAAATCATCAGAACGAACGAGGACTTTTAACCCATTCGGTTCACGCTTTCTGAATTATCTGTAAAAGTAGTTATTTATTTGTAAGGCTTTTGGAACGTAGGGTTAAGTCCTTCATTTTAATTTACAGCAGTGCTCCAAAACACTTTTCGGAAAAAAAATAGATAAATAAAAAGGAGAAATAAATTTGGCACGTAGATTCTTTTTGCCAGTGAAAAGATGTGGAAAATTTCAACTAAAAGGGAATAACCTTGTATCAAAAATGATAAATATTTTTTTCGAATATATGAACGAGCACAGGTTTCTTTGAAATAAGGATTTTTTTTTAAAATTCCGTTTTTGAAACAGCCAGAGAAAATCCTGTAAGATGGATAAGCATTGATACATTATGGCATATGTGAACGCACCAAACAATATTTCACATGCTTGGTTGGTTTCGCTTCTTTGTTTAATGGCATATCAACCTTTGTAGGTTATTTAATGCCAAAGCCATTCTTCTAAAAGAACAGTAGTCTAACCCATAGCTGGGAGGATAAGGAGGTTCATACCTTTCCTAAGGGTATTTGCCCGAAAGTGAACGTAATAGCGTGACTGGAGTTCGAACAGTAGTCAATCGCTTTAACCATTACACCACGAGGACACTCCCCCATGCTTGGTTGGGTGTGTTTGTTTAATGACATGTCAACTTTCTTGTGTTATTGAATTCCCCAGGGATCCTTGTAAATAAATAATAGAGATACTCATTCACCCATGACTGATTTTAGGGGTGAAGAAATTCATGCCTTTCCCAATGGTGTTATTCTTAAAGTGAACGTGATAGTGCGACCTGAGTTCGAACTCGCTCTCTACGACGTCGCAGACCAGTTTGTTAACCATTACACTACAGGTTTCTCCTCTAATTTTTATTAATTTAATTTCCTTGTCAACTAAAGATATTAGTATTTTATTTCTTCTCATACAGCGTGTCTCAAAATAGATGCAACCCATATTTTTGTTAATTCATATTTCATCAAGTCATTTTTCATCTAAGTCTTAAAAAGCAATCATATCACTTCAGAAAGATCAAACCAGATGACAAAGGCAGAAATAGATTGAATTTATCCTACAGTGCACGTGAAAGACTAAGTTCTTGGGAACGTTTTCGGTGGGATTTTTTCGGACTCCTTCCGACAGAATCTCTCACCGCATCCACATTGTCAGGACATCTTGCTGTCAACTTCCTGCCAGATCTGGGATTTTAGGCCTTCTTATTGAGGTGGTTTACTGACCCTATGTGTACCCAACGATAAATTTTGGCTTTTCAGTGGATAATTGTTAAGTTAGACTTCCTGCGAAATTTTGCTTGCGCAGTTTTGAATGATTTTGTCTTCAAATAAGTAGTGATGCAAAATATTTTTCCTCTCTTGTCCAAGGCATTGTGATCGAGGATTACCGGTTCCTATAGGATACTGTTTTCAAATCTGAAACAGAAAAGAACTCAACATTATCATTAGTAGAGTTATTAACAGTCACATGGGTCCCACGAATACAGAGACATTCTATATTAATGAGATGCTGTTATTTTGAGACAGTGTTGAATGATTTTGTCTCCAAATATGTACTGACGCAAAATATTTTTCCTCTCTTGTCCAAGGGATGGTGATTGAGGATTAATATTTGTTATAGTATACGATTTTCAAATTTGAAACAAAAGAACACAACATTATTATTACAGTCATTAGCAGTCACATGGGTCCCATGTATACTGAGACAACCTGTACTCTCAAAATGAATAAAAAAAACTCTCTACGGTTGAGTCTATATTTACTAGTGGACCCTCACTATAATATAACTCCATGACAAATCTGACTTGCTCGAAAGTCAAATAAATCCATGGGGCCCTAAGGACTACCACACTGGACCATAGTGAACCTGGTGATAATAGATACAAATCACCAGAACTGAAATCTTACACCCAGATGCAATTGGTATCATACACATCCTTTTGGAGGGGGTGTTACCCTCTCAACTGAGGATACAGTCTGCTTATTTTAAGTCCTGCCGACGGGGCTTGTGTTCATATGAGGTAAAAAATTGCATCTCCCACATTCTATTAGATGCACACACTTGACCATTTATAGGTTTCTCCTGATCTCTCTCTCTCTCTCTCTCTCTCTCTCTCTCTCTCCTGTTCTCGCTCTGGTTTTCTCTGGTTTAATATACACACACATACTCTCATGCACACACACACTTGCCCATTTGCAGGTTTCTCCTGATCTCTCTCTCTCTCTCTTTCTCACTCGCTCACTTTCTCCCCAAATCTTTCTCTCTCTCTCTCTCTCTCTCTCTCTCTCTCTCTCTTGCTTTCTCTCTTTAAAACACACACTCTTACGTGCGTGGACGCACACACACACACACACACTTGCAGATGTGCTGGTTTCTCCTGATCTCTCTCTCTCTCTCTCTTGATCCCTTTCTCTCCTATTCTTTCTCTCTCTCTCTCTCTCTCTCTCTCTCTCTCTCTTGATTTCTCTCTTTAAAACACACACTCTTACGTGCGTGGACGCACACACACACACACACACTTGCAGATGTGCTGGTTTCTCCTGATCTCTCTCTCTCTCTCTCTTGATCCCTTTCTCTCCTATTCTTTCTCTCTCTCTCTCTCTCTCTCTCTCTCTCTCTCTTGATTTCTCTCTTTGAAACACACACACTTACGTGCGTGGATTCACACACACACACACACACACACTTGCAGATGTGCTGGTTTCTCCTGATCTCTCTCTCTCTCTCTCTTTCTATCATTCTCTCTCCCATTGTCTCTCTCTCCCTCTCTCTTGTTTTCTCTCTTTAAGACACACAAATACGCATACACACACACACACACACACGCATGCACACATACACAAACGCAAATAAAAACGGATTTAGTTCTTCATCATCATCATGTCGCGCCGCCTGCGCGGATATCCCTGACCATCTCTCGCCATTTCTCCCTATCATTCATCGCCTCCGGCAGGTCTTCAGGATTACAACCCGTGTCCTCACATAGCTGCTGTATGTAAGTTCGTGCTGGTCGTCCCACTCTTGCACATCCATGAGTGGGGGTCCACACGAACCTAAAAGTACTTTTTTCTTTTTAGTGAAAATTTTATTTATTTTTCTGATAGACTTTTTTTTACGCGTCTTTTCTTTGTTTTAATTTTGACATTACCCACCCGCCATAACGCAGAGTGGTAGTCCCCGTGGGGTTATGGTTAACGAACATCGTAGTAACCGTGTTCAAACTCCAATCACGCTACTACGCTCACTTTCAGACGAATACCCTAGGGAAAGGCATGAACCCTCTTATCACTCTAGCTATGGGTTAAAT
>OY757935.1:7564008-7661508 GCA_963585895.1 Sepioteuthis lessoniana
GAAAATGAATTGAGATCTAAAACTCCTCGAAATGTGCCGAGCGTTTGAGTTTTGTTAGCATAGTATAATGCGAAAGACCTTTAAAAATTGAATCTCTCCTCGTGTCGAAGAAAGTCTAGAAGTTCATAAACGTTCGTACCTGAATAACGGAGACCCCGTGTTTTGTATTTCCCTGTATAGATGAATATCGTGGGTATACAACATATTGCCATCACTCTCAGGTCCACTCTGACTCAGAGTGGTAGCACCTGATAAGAGTCCTATCTTTGGGTCAAATAGAAATGTTTGACGTTTAAACTGAGTGCAAACAAATGACTTATGCTGAATTAAAATGTTCGAAATAAAACTGTTTGATCATTTAACTGTGAGTAAACAAATGATTGATGTTTAATTGAATTATTAGTGATGCATAACAATACTTGCAAATTTTTAATTGCGTGCAAACGAATGAGTAATGTTGAATTGAATAATTACTGCAAAACTGCAATATTTGTAACCACTTCTCTGTCAGAAAACAAATGATTAATATTGAATAGAATTATTTCAGGTAAATGGCAATAATTAAAACCAGTTGACGGTGTAAAAGCAATAGCTATGCTAGTGTGCAAACACATTAATTCTCCATACTTTCCTGTATATGTTCTATCTCTCTCTCTCTATATATATGTATATGTAAATATATATATTCTCTTTCTCTCTCTCTCTCTCTATATATATATATATATAGAGAGAGAGAGAGAAAGATTATCAGGAAACGTTGCAATTTGGTTAAAATATAACCCACGTCAATCTGGAGGAAGAGTCACGTGTTTTTCTATTGTGGAAGGAAAGTCAGAAAGGGAATGCATCGAATCTTTTCCTATGTTTAGAAAGATTATTTGTTTATTTTTTGTTTCTCTGTCAATCAATTAATGGACTCACTTGCTTTCAATTGTCTTAGAGGTTCATTTCTCTCTCTCTCTCTCTCTCTCTCTCTCTCTTACACACACACACACACATTCTCAAACTTCTACCTCAACAACTGCTTGCGTGAGCTGACTTCTGGGTGATATATATATATATATATATATAGTATTCTTTGGTCCAGTTAAACCGGAGTTGGGAGTAATTCCATCAGTACAAGAAATCATTCATGAGTGAGTATTTAAATTTTCCTGGTAAAGAGCTCAATGTAACACTGAAGAAGTCCACTTAATTTTTTTTCGTGTTTTTGAAAATTTCAAAAATGCGTAACAGGATGGAAATAAATTCATAATCCTATGTGACCGGTTTTGTTGTTTTTCTTAAAGTATATATATATATATAAATATATATCCCCTAATTTAATCTCCTCTGTTTTAGTCTGGCACAGAAAAAATATTCTTGTTTATTAATTTATTTACTAATTTATTCATAGTTCTTGTTTGAATTTCCCTTGTATTAACATATAATAACGTTATTTTTTCATGTGAAGGTCTTGTGCGACGTTTGACTGGACACATTCATCACACTCACGTCCAAAGAGGTGTAAAATAGACGAAACTTAAAAGACAGATTTAGATCGTCCTTAATTCGAATAACTATAGTTTTTACACCTGTTCAGCTATAATTGCACCAAGGACTCTTTGCATAAAAAACTGTTCTTTTTTGTGGTTTTTCTATCTATCTATCAATCTCTCTCTCTATATATATATATATATATCATCATCATCATCATCATATCGTGCTGGCAGCACGGATATCCCTGACCCTCTCTCGCCACTCCTCCCTATCGTTCATCGCCCTAGGTAGGTCTTCAGGACAACAACCTGTATCATCACATAGCAGCTGAATGTACGTTCGTGCTGGTCGTCCTGCTTTTGCGCGGCCGTGTGTGGGGATCCATAAGAGTACATCTCTTATGAGTTCATCTCTGCTTCTCCAGCAATGTCCTGCATGTCTGGTTCGCCTAACTTGAATAGTTTTCGTGATAGGGGGCAGGTGGCCGTACAGTTGGTGTCTTGTGGGGTGTTGCTGCCAGGACTTGTTCAGGATTGCACGCAGCATTCTTGTGTAATTGCCATCTAGTTTCTTCTCCATCCGTTTTGTTAGCGTCCATGTAGTGCATCCATATAGCAGTATCGATGTGACCGCTGCCTGGAAGAAACTGCGTTTCATTTTATCGGTTAGGTCTGATTTCCATATAGTCGATAGCCTATTGATAGCTGTCCATGCTTTCGTTAACCTCGTTTCGATGTTCTTTTCGGTTGATTCGACGCTGCTTCCTAGGTACGTGAATTTGTCTACTAGTTTAAGAGGGGTTCCTTCTAGAGTGGAGATGTCCCCCGTTTGGTTATAGCACATATATTCCGTTTTGTGTGCATTAACATGGAGGCCTATGCTTGCTGCTGCTCGTTCCAAACTGTGCAGAAGTGTTTCGGCTTGGTCAGGTGTATTTGTCAGTATCGCTATGTCATCGGCGTAGTCGGCGTCGGTAATTGTTGTTGCGGGGTATCTTCTGCTTCTTTTCTTCGTCAGTTCGAAGCCATTCTCTTTGATTTTGTCAATCGATGTTCTAAGTACGTAGTCTAGACAAATGATAAAGAGATACGGAGCCAGCGTGTCCCCTTGTAGTACTCCTGCTACAATGTCGAAGTATTCTGTGTCTCCATCTGGTGATCGTACTTTTACTTTAGTGTTTCTACAGAGAATCGTTATTGCCGCTACGGTTTCTTTAGGTATGCCGTACGCTAGTAGGATTTGTTCCATGTTTCCTATGTGAATGGAGTCGAAAGCCTTGGTAAAGTCGACAAATATTAATGTCGCTTGTAGGTTCTTTGCCCGTACACCTTCAAGGATTCTGCGGATGGTTAATATTTGTGAGGTCGTAGATCTATTTCTTCGGAAGCCATTTTGGTTTTTTCTAAGTATGTTGTCGATTTTGGGTTCTATTCGGTTTCGTAGTAGGGCATATATATATGTTATATATTTGGGCATTTCTTTTCCTGTCTCTCGTCATTAGATACATTTTTACGGTTTTAAATTTCTAACGTCAACAAGTCTACACTGAGTGACTTCATTGAGAGTTAGTGCATTTATTTGACAATTCTGCTACAGACGGGATACAACAGAAAATTGATCTTTTGTACAATGCAGGTAGTTTGACTTCAGATTTTAACTTCACCTAGAACCGTTGACGAACCAAGGCAAAATTACCCAATCTGCCCAACTATCTATGTTTTCAAATTCATATATATGGTATAAACTTCAATGAACTGTCCATCGTCATTAGATACATACTTACAATTTCCGTTTCCTTTCGTCAACAAATCTACATAGAGCGACTTTGCAGGCAACTAATGTAATGGTGATCAAAAGATAATATTGTATATTGACCTACGACCCGGCCGAGCGGTCAAAATAGGAAATGCACCTGTGTAAATAACGGGTGCATCCAGTCGAAGAATATCAGAATTATAACCTTGACCGTGGACAGGTTGAATGAGTGCGAAATTGTGACGCCCACAAGAAGAAGGTGGACGTTGAACTATTATATAACTCGGTGCACAAGAAATTCAATCAGTTTTGAGACTAGACCAGTTGGTGACAAGATGCGGTAGAGAAAGCCAGCACCCAACAGAGGGAGCCCTCAGGCCCCCGATTGAGCAGTTGCAGATCAGAGGAGATAGAAATAAGATGGTGGATTGAGGAACATGTCTCAGAGAGGCTGGGCCCCCGGGCCCCCGGTTGAGCAGCCCTGGAGAACGGGAAAGAAACGCGATTATGGCCAATAGAGTGGGGGTCAATATGTTGCAGTTCTGTTCGGTTTCCAACTCCCTCTCACACACAACCCTTTCAAATAAAGAGTGAGGTATATTTTTCTAAGAACTGTGTCGCTCGTCTTTATTGTGTCATCGTTATGATTCTTTATGCATGCATCTGCATATGAGTATACAACAATAACAGTTTGGCTTATTGGTAAGATTAATTTTTCGTTAGAAAACTAGCAATTTTACAAATAATAAAAGAAGGGATGCTCGAATGAAGCTTACGCCTGATGTAATTATTTTGATTGTTAAATATGGTTATCTCTGTTCAGGATTTTTCTTGTAGACAAATATGGAAACATTGCGAATTTATCCTTTTGGTCGACTTCTTAATGGAATATTTATATTCCTCCTCATATTCCGACCTTTTCCGAGGTCATCTCTCTGTTACTGATTCTATCGACTCAACAACAGACAGTCTATGATGCGTTAGACAACAATAAAGAATCATTGTCGCCTTTTCGGTGTGCGAACGCCGAACCCCCAAATCCCTGACATGCGCTTTTACGGCCGGACATTATTCCTGCCCCTAAGCCCGTCTCTTGCTAGTTGATCTTGGCTCAAGAAAGATCTAATTGGTTTACTGGGCCTAGTTTATTGAGACGGGTAGCGTTCAGTCAATGACCATTTACATCAAGCTGGAGATCACGCTGACAATAAAAGAAGGGCGTTGTGATTCACTACCTTTTAAGCAGATCAGCGTTGTGAACACTCAAATGGCGCGTCTAGATATCAAACGAATTGATCCGATCGTGCATATTTCCTAGGCTCTACGCGACACTAATTATCCGATGTCGTATTCAGAAATTTAGGAGCTCTCTTGAACATTGGAAGGCGGTAGACCATTCGGAGAGAGAGAGAGAGAGGATTCTAGTAACTAAATTCAAATCAGCTTGTTGGCGATACTGCTGTTAATTAACACTTTAAAACGGCGACCATTTTTTTAAATTAAAATAGGGAGTGTCCACGGGGTGTAATGGTTAAAGCGATGCACTGCGGAATCGTAGTAAGCGAGTTCGTACTCCAGTCGCGCTATTTACGTTCACTTTCGGGCAAATACCCTTGGGAAAGGGATGAACCCCCCTCATCCTCCAAGCTATGTGTCAAATAGTACCACTACTGTTCTTCTAGGAGAATAGCTTTGGCGTTAAATAACCTATAAAGGTTGATATACCATTAAACAAAGAAACCAAACCAAAATTAAAATAATAATAATATAATATCAATAATATTAATTCTAAACTAATATTCATTTAGGATTATTTTACTTGCTGTATATCGAAATCTCTCAGTTTGACAAAAACATCATATCTATTTCTTAGATTAAAAGTCTTACTCAAATATCAATTTTATCAACAATGAAATTAATTTTGATATTAACTATATCAAATTTATTATTATCTTTGTTATTGACTTTGAAATTAAATATAACGTTTTATTTCACTCGCTTTCTATTCCAACTCATTGGAGATATTCTACGACAAAGCTATTTTTTAAATAAAAAGATCGAAATTAAAATTAATTCTAAACTCACATCTGCTTTATTTAATTTAAACTTGTATTTGTTTCACCAGATTAGGGCACCCCTCTTTCGTGGGGACGGCTCATAACCCTCTGCAAGGGATGGAATCGGTTAATTCCAAGTTTGGTTTGGTTTAGTTTAGTTTTATGGCATATAAACCATTATAGGTTATTTAATGCCAAATCCATTTTTATGAATATAAACAGTTCTATTTTTTAAAATCCAGTTTAGTATACGTACACAGTTAAAATGTCGAAAACAGTTCTATTTCAAGCTATTAAAGCTTAGTCCAAAAAGATAAATCGTTCCAAGTCTTTTATTTACACACAGTTAAATGTGTAAAGTTCAATATCAAACAATTCAGTTTAGCATAAGCACACAGTTTAATTCTATTTGACCCATAGACAGGACCCTATCTGGTGTGACCACTATGAACTGAGTGGACCTGGGAGCAATGGCTGTAAAGGGGGTACTCCACATTCTCCAACACTCCAGTAATTACTGGAGCAATACCAGCAGATTGTTTAGCGTCATATACAGAACACACGTTGGGGAGTCTTACCCCTTAACAGAGACGCATTCAGTGTATTCTACAGTCCCAGCCAACTGGGTGAGCATATTCCAAGACCACATGAATGATGAAAACTTACTCTTATCCATATTTACCAACCCCTCCGCTCGGGCAGGATATGACACACGGTCAATTTTTAAGCAGTTTAACAGGTTTGAATTCAGAGTTTTCCTTCTCCTAGACTCGTTGCCTCGCCAAGGCTGAAGAACCTAGTCTGCCCTACTATTTACCCGTAGCTGGGGGAAGAATAATTAGATTCATACCTTTCCCAAGAGTATTAGTGTTATGTGAAATACAATCAGTCTCGTCTAGGATTCGAACTCGTGTCGCTGTGTCCATTTCCTACGACGATAACCATTACACCACGGGCATAAACTTGCTCTCTAGATGGTAAATGTAAGTATTATATTTCTTGATATGTTATTTTTTGTATATTATATGTATTACATTTCCTCGTTAGAATATTCTGAACATGAATCAAAAATCGATTTCTCGCCGGAAGATTTCGCACACAAGGTAGCCATTTTCTATTTCTCCGACTTATTTTTAAAGATTACCAAAGTGAATTGATTGAAACACGATATTATTTACCGTACTTGATGGCATATAAGATGCATGGGTATATAAGCTGCACCCCAATTTCAGCCCTGCAAATCAAGATAAAAACAAAGGACTAATATTAAACGTGATGAAATGAATATCATGAATATTATCAATGAAAACAATTTTAATCTGCCTAATAGCCTTTTAAATAATGACAATAGGTATATGAAATTTACTCTAGAGTCTAAGCTAATAGGAGTTGCCAGTAGTAAATTTCAACCGACTATGCAGGGGGATTGTTACTAAAAAAAAATTGCGCCTTAATTGGCATTATGATTAGAGTGTTCGCCAATGGTCCTGGAGACCGGGGTTCAATCCCAGGTCAATTCATACCAAAGACTCAAAAAATAGTACTTGATGCAGGCCTTGCTTAACACTTAGCATTATAAGGTACGGATCAAGGGTAAAGTGGTTCAATCCAGGGAATGGAGTAGTGCCCTCCCCTACACCTCGGTGTAGTAGCTATTGAAAAGGGAGCTTTTGAAGGGAGACAACTTTACTTTACTTATATACTGCCAAATACAGCACTTCATTATCATCATCATCATCATCAAAGTGTACCTACAGTACGGTTTCATTTCACTGTCTCTGTCTCTCTGTCTGTCTCTCTCTCTCTCGATATTCGTCCGTTAATACACAGACTTAATAAATGTTAAATTTTGCTGCTCTGTCAAAATTTGAGGGTCAATGTGTCAGAGCCTACGAGAGAACGTTGACTATTTCATAAGTTTGTCCTTACTTCTCCAGCAGTACCCAGCTTTCAGTAAATGAGATATTGCTATCGAGGTATACGAGCTAGTCAATAAATTTTACAGGCTTGCCATTTAACGAGGATATTGCACCATTTTGATTAAAACCTAAGAACTCAATTTTATCTGAGCTTGTATGAAGACCAATGCCTCTTGCTTTCTGCTCCAGACTATGTAGCGGAAATTTGGCTTGAGTAGGTGAATTTGCCAGAAGCACTAGAAGCCATCTAGTTGCAATCAATTGAAAGAAAATAAGATAAAAAAATACTTCAAAGAAGATTTATAAAAATTTACAATGCTTTGTAGAGATTATATTCCTTGTCTTCAAAATAGTTCTTCTAATGGTACCTAGGTGGTGTGACGAATGTAGTTCATTGGAACCTTGACTTATGAAAACCCCATTATACGAAAAATTCAGAATACGAAACAGGCTTCGAAGAAATTTCCGTCCCATTTAACGAAAAAATATTCAAGATACGAACATTGAAAACTGAAAGTGTTGCCCGACTGATTCTCCCAGAATTCATTTCGTAGTATCACGTGAACGCTTTGTTGTGCTCTTATCTTTTTTAACATTTATGTAAATGACTGTGTTGCCATTAACGAACATATTCTTTCTCAGGGTATAATATTTATACTTTATACGACTGCTTTTAGGGGCTGGACCGAATTACATCATTTAAAGTGTAAATCTTGTCCCATAATATGAAAATTCCGAGATACGAAATCCCACCCCCCGTAACGAATTAAGTTTGTATCTTGAGGTATCCCTGTATATTATAGTGCACAGCAAAATCAGAATTATCTCTCTCTCTCTCTCTCTCTCTCTCTCTCTCTCTCTGTGTGCCTTGACAACCAGAAGTATGTACGAGTGCATGGGTTTCCTGACGGGTGGGCTCTCACTCCAACAAACTTCATTTCGTATAGCACACAATACTATGTTTTAACCTAATTCGTCACAAAAAAAACTTCTATTCTATTAAGGACTTCTAACTAAAAGGACTTCTAAAAGACGCTTTAGTAACACGATAGGACTTTTCTCTTTATATGTATTTAATTCTTCATGTCATTTCTATATCTGTTCTATAATGTTTTCTCAGGCGATAAGTATGTCGTTGTAAGTTCGTCGTAAATTGTTTTATATAGTTTAGCACGAGGACATATTTTCCATTATAAATTTCCACTGCTATAAGGGTCCAGATTGTGTTCATCACACTGAAATAATTGTGGGGCCGAGTTATGATACTCAAAAATGAGAAATATGCGAAGATGGACTTTCAATAACACTGCCCCTTTAACAATTATAGCTTCAACTTAGATGTTGATTGGTTTCTTTGTTTAATGGCATATCCACCTTTGTAGGCTATTTAATGCCAACGCCATTCTCCTAGAAGAACAGTAGTGGTACTATTTAACCCATAGCTGGGAGGATAAGGGGGTTCATACCTTTCCCAAGGTTATTTGTCCGAAAGTGAACATAATAGCGCGACTGGAGTACGAACACGCTTACTACGATTCCACAGTCCATCGCTTTAACCATTACACCACGAGGACACCCCCTCAACTTAAAAAACCCGAAGAACATTGCATATTATAATACCATATACGTGATAAACGTGCATAATTATACGACGAAAGAAATACTAGTGGAAAATTAATGAATTATTCTTTCAAGGTCGGTGAATCTTTAAAAATCCCAGGGATGTATTTTTTAGCAGAAAGACCGAAGAGCTATCATATGAAAGTGTCATTTTATGTCACCAAAGAAAAAAATTCTGGTTTTAATACTGTAAAATAATTCATAAGGATATATTTTAAATACAGTCTTGCAGCATATGTAATACTTCATATAATGCTGGTTGTATACTCAACCCAAATAAAGACGAGCTACACAGTCTTTCAGAAAAATATACCTCTCACTTCTTTGAAAGGGTTGTGTGTGAGAGGGAGTTAGAGACCGAACAGAATTGCAACATATTGATCCCCACTCTTATGGCCATCAGCGTTTCTTTCCCGTTCTGGGCTGTTCAACCGGGGACCTGAGGCCCAGCCTCTCTGCGTGCTGGTTTTCTCTACTGCATCTTATCTCCAACTCATTAATCGGCGGTCTGAAGGCTCCCTCTGCTGGGTGCTGGCTTTCTCTACCGCATCTTGTTTCCAACTGATTGAATTTTCTGCGCATTCAGTTATATAATAGTTCACCTCCCACTCAATCTCCTCCCATACCTGGCCATCGGAATATGCACTTCCGCCGTCTTTGGAATGGCTCGTTTGATCGTCATCGAGCGGAAATAACTGTCATGCAATACACAGGTCACTCTCTTCCGGTACATCAGTTTGTGACTGTACCGTGGGATTTTAACCCTGTCCCATATTGTCAGCCAAGCTCGCCCACACCAATGGAATATGCACTTCCACCGTTTTTGGAATAGCATGTTTGGCGGGGCCGGAGGTTAATATACAACAATTGTTCAAAATTAGTATTTTTTCAAGAATGCAGAGAAAGAATCTTCTGGAATGGATAAGACATCTGGTGAGAGGAGATTGAAGAAGAGTGGATACTGCTTGTGAGAGACAGAAAAAACATGTTCTTTCTGATTGGTTGGTTGGTTGGTTGATTTTATGGCATATCAACCTTTGTAGGTTATTCAACGCCAAATCCATTTTAAAGTAAATAATCAGTTTTATTTTAAACAATTTATTTTAGTATGAGTACACATTTTGTCAAAAACAATTCTATTTCAAACAATTCAGTATATTCAAGCAGTGATATATAACAATTCAGTTTAGTGTATGTACAGTTTCAATGTCAAAAAAGAGTTCAATTTCAAATAATTCAGTTTAGCATAAGCACACAGTTTAAACGTAAGTACGGTTTGTCAAAAACATTTCTATTTCAAGCAATTCAGTATAGCATGAGTATACCGTTACCTCTATTTAACCCATAGATAGGGGCCTACCACGCCGGGCCAGAGTAGACCTGGGAGCGATGGTAATAAAGGGGTACCCCGCATTCCCCAAAGCTCCACCATCACTGGAACCTCACCGTCAGATAGTTTAGTGTCATATCCTGGACACTCATTGGTGGGGTGGGGTCTTACCCCTCTGCAGAGAAGCAGTCGGTGTATTCTAGAGCCCCAGCCGACTGGGCAAATGTTCTAACAGAAAATTCTCGAATAGGCTGTCAATGAGTACAAAATGCAGACATCTCTCAACAAAGTAGTGATAAAAGAGAGACAAATTGGCTACAGTCTGGAGATTTTGTTTTTGTTTAGATTTCAACTATTTGTACTCACTTTTGTAATTCATTTCATAGATCATTCATTTCACGATGTACATGTGGTGAAACGCTGAAAGAATTAGGGTACAAAATCTTATTCCTGCTGAGATCAATGTAAATTACAACGTTAGAAATAACAAAATAATACAATCAAATCAACATATCTTAAATTGTACCGTATAAATCGAACATTAAAGCCTGAAAAAAAAATCTCTAAAAAAAAACAAACAAAAATCGACAAATACGGCAGAGCTAATATCCAAACCTTTACCTCAGAGTGATCAACCAGGAGAACAGTAATCCTTACAATTGATATACACCACTTACCTGAGATCTGGGGTTGAAAACTTCCATCTTATATATTTTTGTCCGCCCACACATTTCTTCCCACGCAATTCTCGTGGCAATTCCACTGTCTCTTGTTTGCCTTAAGACACAGCTGCACACCCTGTTTTTGAAATCTACACTGACTGGCTAGTCAAAGGTCAATATATAACAATTCTGGTGCAATTGATGTGAGGTGTTACTCATTTGTTGTATTTGCTCCGACAATCGCCAAATACTCTGCTTCTACTTCTAAAATCGACAAATCAAAAGCAAAATAAAATAAAATAAACGAACAAGCGTTCTGGGAAAAAACCTAGAGAGGTTAGGAATTTTTTTTTTACTGATGACATATAAACAGGACAGACAGCATAAGGATCAACAGGATAACAACTAGAAAACAGAATTGGGAAGAAAAAAACAACTCTATGGATATTTCAAGCGACAAATAAGCGAAATCTAATGTGAAAAGATTTGGAAAAGGCCACAGAAAGAGAAATCTTGAGAGAGACATTGAATCTCTTCAAAAAGCAGCACAAAAACAACGCTATACGGAGTAAATATATTAAAACGAAAATAGATAAGACGCAACAAAATTGCAAGTGCGGGTGATGTGATACTAAAGACGAAACGATTAATTGCCTAATAAGCGAAAGCAGCAAACTAGCCCCAAAAGAATACAAGACTAGGCATAATTGAGTGGAGAAGATGATCCAATGAGAATTGTGCAAGAAATTCAAATATGACCATACTGCCATTCTCAAGGAATAATAATGATTATAATAATATGATAATAATAAAATATTCCTATCTAATACCAATAATTTGGACTTAGTTATATAATTGCGAGAATTACATTTTAATAAAACTCAAACGTACAGAGAAATATTGTCACAGGTTTTCTTTTTAATACCAACAATTTTGACAGTTACATATTTTCAAGTTTTACTATTTGATATAAATGATTTGTCCTTAGTAATATGGTTTCAAGTATTCTTTTCTAATACCAACACTTTTCACATAGTTATATGATTTCAAGGACAATTTTTGGATAAAATAAATTGTACGTAGTAATATTGTTTCTAGTATTCCTATCAAATACCAATAATTTTGACACAATTATTTTATTTCAAGTGTTACTATTTTATGTAAATAATTCTTCCTTAAAAATATTGTTTCAAGTATTCCTATCTAATACCAATAATTTTGACATAATTATATGGGTTCACGTATTACTATTTTATATAAATAATTCATACACTGTAATATTGTTTCTAGTATTCCTATCTAATAACAATAACTTTCCCTGTGATACAGTTTAAAGTATTACTATTTACAATGAATAATTTTCACTCGGTGATATTGTTTCAAGTATTCCAATCTAATGCGATTCATTTTTAGTATTAATATTTAACATAAGTCATTTGCAAACAGTAATATTGTTTCCAGTCTTCTTATCAAATACTAATAAATTTTACGTGGCAAAAAGATTTAAAGTGTGCCTATCTAATAATAATAATATTGTGCTCACAGATATTGTTTCGAGTATTTCAAACAATTATATTGTTTCAATAAAAAATAGTACTACTACTACTACTTGCACGGTTAAACATATTTTTATAGAATGCAGAATTTTCGCTGTTATCAGAAAGCGATTTTTCAAAGTAAATAGTTTAACCGATCTGTTCGAGAACATCAAAATGGATGACATTCTGTCCTTGAGAGAGACAGAGTTGTACCAAAAAATATGACAACTTAAAACTGGTTTATCTTGTGCAAACAAATGAAATCCTGCTTATAGAAAATTTTACCTACCTAAGTATTCGTTTTGAAATCTTTGGTTGAATATATATATACAGGGTGGAACGATAAAATTGTCGCCCTAGAAAAGACGGCATGATTCCATTTCTGTTTAATGAAAACCGGTTTTCTTTTTTTGATGCAGACCATCTTCTAGTTGGCCAATTGTGTACAAATCCCAAGAGCGATAGGAGCCTTCTATCATGTCTGAAAGTGACACAATGTTCAACGAGCGAGATCGGAGATGCGCCGCTGTACAAGTTATGCTCCCTACCGATCCAAGTTATGACAACAAAACCATTGCCAGCACCCTCAAAATGCAATTCTGGATTGCCACGAATAACAGGGACGTTCCCAGGGTGAGGAAAACAAAGTTTCCGGCTACGGTTATGGTCTTTGGTGTGGTTTGAAGTGAGGACCACATCATGCCACCTCACATCACCTCACATGGAATATACATTAATATAAAAAAAAGTACAGATTATATGATTTGAATTTCGTCGAAAACGAGGAATGATTCGAAAATTCTTGATGAAGTAACGGAACGTGGATTCTGCACAATGTTTCTAATGTCAGGTGACGTCTTTTAAAGAAACGAACGCCGATTCATTGATCAAACGGCCAATTTTTCTTGTCATAAAGAGCTAACTTTTCTTGTTATACAACTTTTCAAAATTTTTATATATTTTTTACACTTTTTATACACCCATCTATACTTAAGATCACTAATATAACTCCTCATATTCCTGATGATGGTTCAGCAGAACCGAAACGCTATAGTGTCGACTTTGTTTCTCCATAAATCTCCCCTTTCTATTTGGATAACTTGTTGTCAATTTTCCCTATATATATATATATATATATATATATATATATATATATATATATATATATATATAAGAATTTCGGTAATTTATTGCTGCGCTGTGGAAAGTAGTTACAGTTATGAATTTTTTGTTGATCAACACGTTATCAAATGTTCCCTTAGGAATATTTATTTTCATGAAAAAATTCTACCGAATTAGTTCTGATAATTATAGATTATACCACACTTTCGGTATTTGGGTTAGGTATGAAGTTTCATCAGATGGATATGTTGTATGAAGAAAACGGAGAGAAAAGAAAACAACAATAAATGAATAAAACAAAATGACACTATATTACACGATAATTGAATAGACATTTCTAATTTCCCTTTTGTTCACACTTTCTTTCTTTCTTTCTTCCCCTCATTTCTTCTTTCTTTCATTCTCCACCTATACAAATCGACTTATTATAGACGCTGTGTTTCTCCTTACCTTGTTTAAAAATTTACGTTTCATGACGTAATCTTTTCGAATATTTTTTCTGTATTCGTTCAAGCCGCTTATTTAAATTCATAATTCCTACCCTGAAGATTATCTAAAACACTTTCTGCCTGAAATTTTCGTAATTTCATTTCTTAAATGATCCATGTGGAAACGCGTTGGTGGAACTTATTAATATTAAGTAATCCTTTTTTCTCATCCATTTTCTTTCTGTTTTCATTATATAGTACTCGATATTCTGTGATTGAGGCAGCTCCTTTGATGACTCCTTTTGACTGGATTCAGAAGAAAATAGAATGGCCGAAATCCTCTTAAAAAATTTTGGAGTGAAAAAGATTGCGGACGATAAATATTTTGAATTAGAGTTTTGGTTAGTTTCGTGGGTGGTTGCTATTTGTGTTTGGATACCTGACTCCATTTGTTTCTTCTCTACCCCATTTAATTCGTTGGCATCTTCTTGTCTGTGTAGGCTGCAAAAGAATTACTGAAGGAAGGAAGAATGAATTTGGTGGGTTTTATGGCATATCAACCTTTGTAGGTTATTTAACGCCAAATCCATTTTTATGTAAATAATCTGTTCTATTTAAAACAATTCAGTTTAGCACAAGTACACTGTTTAATTGTCAAAAACATTTCTATTTCAAATTATTCACGCAGTTATATGTAACAATTCAGTTAAGTGTGAATACAGTTTTAATGTCGAAAAACAGTTCTATTTCAGATAATTCAGTTAATCATAAGCACTTAGTTTAAATGTAAGTATGGTTTGTCAAAAACATTTCTATTTCAAGCTATTCAGTTTACTCAAACAATTCAGTTTAGCATAAGTATGCTGTTAGTTCTATTTAACCCATAGATAGACCCCTATCAGGTGCTACCACTCCGGGCCAGAGTGGACCTGGGAGCGATGGCAATGAAGGGGTACTCCGCATTCCCCAAAGCTCCAGCATCACTGGAACTTCACCATCAGATTGTTTAGTGTCATATCCAGTACACTCGTTAGGGGGTCTAACCCCTCAGCAGAGGTGCAGTCAGTGTATTCTACAGCCCCAGTCGACTGGGCAAAAGGAAGAATGAAGGAGACGAAGATAAGTGACACTTTTTGAATTTCAATTTTATTTTTGGGTTTTATAGGGGAGCTTCTTGCGGGGAAATGTCTTTGTGGATCCTAAGAGTAACAGTTGTATCCCCAAACAAGGCGTTGAAATCAACAAGTTGTTTTCGGTTGATGATAAATTCTCGGCGTTTTTTTAGTAGTGGGTGATAAGTCCAGTTGGTGTTTAATATTGGCTGCTACGAGAGGAGACACAGTCTTACGCCAAGTACAAGACTTAGGCCGACACGTGCGTTGCTTGTTAGATGCCGAGGAAAAGAAGGCCCGTCTAGAATCAAAAGTAAAGTGAGAATGCGTTTCTTTTTAACGCCAGTGTCTTTCAGGCATGCGTAGCTCTTGTCAGAAGTTTCTGAGAACCGCTACCAATTGAATTAATTTTTAGTTTTAGTTTTATCAACATTCCACTTTATTTTCATTTGGTGACAGTTCCTAGTTTAACAAAGTCTTATAATTAGAAGGGCTGGTGAATTCATATAAGAACCCTTTGCTAGTCCTGAAGAACCGCGAAATTGTTATTAGCAATCAACAATTGTTCCTACTTACAATTTTATACCCAAAGCCAGAAAATGTATCCAAATTTTAAGATTTAACTGAATAAATATTAATTCAAAGAAATACAGAAATTTTTTTGCATTGTTTCTTACTGAAAGCTAACATCAATTTGTTTTTCTTAAGACCAAATTTTAACAAAACTTACAGGAAATAGAAATATATCATTGGAGTTATTTGATTTTTAATTGTTCTCAAATAGTTTCCAACTGAAATGATCATCATTATCAAAACAATCGCGGTGCTATTTAACAAATAGCAGTGTGATAAGGATGTCCATACTTTTCCCAAAGGTAATATTCCAGAAGTGAACGTAATAGTACGACTGGTGTTCGAACTCACTTTACACAACGTTACAGACTTAGTACGTTAGCCACTGCACCACGAATAATCCTCCAAACTATTATTGCTGAGAAGGAACTATTCTTTATGCAAATATTTTGCATACAATTGCATAATTTCAAGTATTTCTATCTGATACTGATAGGTTGTGAACAGCTCTATCCCACCCATTGATGCTGTCCTAACTGATATTACTACTACTTGTTAGAATTGAACTGGAATTAATGGCAATGAAGGAGTACCCCAGTCTCTTAGCGGGAGTTTTAGTATATTCCAAGTACCCTTGACATTATTATATTAATATGACATTATATGATATTAACTAAGTGCAGCGAACTAGCTCAAAGATAGTACAAGGCCGGAATGGATAGGAAAAGTGATCAACTGGGAACTGTGCAAGAGATTGAAATTTGACGATACTACAACTTTGTATATGTCGAAATCAGAATCTGTCTTAGAGAATGAAACATAAAAAATTATCTGGGATTTTGAGATCTAAACAGATCACCAAATATTGACCGACAGTATTTATGAACAAAAAACAACAAAATAGAATTTTCTGTCCGGTGAATTTTGCCATACCGGTTGACCTCAGAGTGAAAATCGAAATGGGAGACAAATATGTGGACCTTGCATGGAACTAAAAAGCTGTGGAACATAAGGGGAACAGTGATACCAATTGTAGTTGTTGTACTTGAAACGGTACCTAAGGGGCTAGAAAAACGATTGGAGATATTTATCAGAGAAGGGATCGAAAGCAAATAAACAACATAAATGAGATCGGGCAGAATACTGAGGAGAGTCCTGTAGACATGAGAAGACTTGCTGTAACTCAGACTCTTGTAACCTTACACTCGTGAGTATCCTTGTCCGACGACCAGACCAACAACAGCAACAACAACAAAATAAAATAAAAGGACCTATTGAATAGTGAACTTTCCCATCTCGGTCGACCACAGAGTGAAAATCAAAAAGAGCGAAAAGAGAGATAAGTACTTTGACCATGCCAGAAAACTAAATAAACTATGGAAGATGAGGATGACAGTGTTACCAATTGTAATTAGTGCACTCGGAACAATCCACAAAGTATTGGTAGATGGAGTGGAGGAATTGGAAATCAGAGGACGCGAAAAGACCATCTAGGCTACAGCATTATTAAGATCGGCCAGAATACTGAGAAGAGTCCTGGAGACTTGAGAAGACTTGCTGTCACTTAGACTCAGGTGAAAGATTATCAGCTAACGTAGGAGTGAAATACTCTCAAGGAGTGACAATAATAATTATAATAACTGGTGGAATTTCCAATCTCAAGAAATCATATGGACCATAACCGAGAGATAGAGGAGACAGCAAGTATAGAGAGAAACAGGGTGGTTATTTAAAGGAAATTACTTGTCAATCAATTGACAGAGAAAACCGTACAACATCTGGTCTGAACATGCGAAGACAAATGGCGCTGTCAGATAATTGATGGAATAATGACAGTACTTCATATATCACTAGAAAGGATGCAGAGTTGAATACACCAAAGATTAGGATCCTAGTCTGGAAAATGCCGGTTTTGTGAGAATTTAGTAAGGACATCTTTATCCGCGGTAGATAGGTTCCCAGGTTCAACATAGACGATAAAAACCACGCTCGCAATGCGTATATATTTGCTATTTCATCAGGATATAGACACTCTATTTAAAAGATTTGATTATATCTCCTTGGCTTGTAAGGTGTGGTTATAAGAGGGTTTAAATAGTACCGTTCGTAAAAGATTAAGAAAATCGACTGGATTTAGAATATGCTGAGCGTATCTCTTGTAGAAGAGTAAGATCTTTCTCCACCAAAAAATGGTGTCTTTGGTACGACACAAACTGGATCCGTAGAGGATTGAATAAAACACAGAATTTACAAATTCAATTAATGTAATATAATGGCCGAGGGATTTCGTTTTATATATCTTGCCTTTGGGTTTAGTTAGGCTGAGAACCTTTCGGCTCAGCACATGGGTTAGTTAGGTGCAAACTTGAGCGCAGGTGTTGACGCGCACGCGAGGAGGATTTGTCGTTCACAGATGTCAAAATAAAAATCCCAGATAGAAAATTGGGACTGGGGTATGTGAATGACGTCATGCACTGGAAGCGCGCGCGGAGGATTTTGGGGATTTTGAAGAAAGTCAGTTTGTTGAGTCTTGCGGTTCGAAGAAGAAGGGTGACTTTGTGCCACACATGTTGAGGGTGGGGGGCAGATGGAAAAGCCAGTACAGAAAGATTGTGCCTCTCTCCTTATGTCGACAAACCTTTTAACTCAAAGGTAATAAAAAGTTTCGTACCTGAACTAAGAAGTCGTAAGTGTTTTTCGTGTTTCGGGATTCTTATGTTCTATGTATATATGTTATGAACAGTCTATGTACGTTTCACATATCCGTATCATGGGTATGCTACATTAATACTATGTTTAAACTTAAGTGAAAAGTTTGATGAAAAACAAAAATTACAGTATCTTTTCTTGTAAGAAAAAGTTATATTAATCATAGATGGTAAATATTTTTCAAATATTTTCATTGCAATAAAGAAAAGTTCATGCATTCAATATAGCAGTTTGAGTTGAATTCAATATTTTTCAAATATTTTCATTGCAATAAAGAAAAGTTCATATATTCAATATAGCAGTTTGTTTGAGTTGAATTCAATATTTTTCAAATATTTTCATTGCAATAAAGAAAAGTTCATATATTCAATATAGCAGTTTGTTTGAGTTGAATTCAATATTTTTCAAATATTTTCATTGCAATAAAGAAAAGTTCATATATTCAATATAGCAGTTTGTTTGAGTTGAATTCAATATTTTTCAAATATTTTCATTGCAATAAAGAAAAGTTCATGTTCAATATAGCAGTTTGAGTTGAATTCAATATTTTTCAAATATTTTCATTGCAATAAAGAAAAGTTCATATATTCAATATAGCAGTTTGTTTGAGTTGAATTCAATATTTTTCAAATATTTTCATTGCAATAAAGAAAAGTTCATGTTCAATATAGCAGTTTGAGTTGAATTCAATATTTTTCAAATATTTTCATTGCAATAAAGAAAAGTTCATATATTCAATATAGCAGTTTGTTTGAGTTGAATTCAATATTTTTCAAATATTTTCATTGCAATAAAGAAAAGTTTATGTTCAATATAGCAGTTTGAGTTGAATTCAATATTTTTCAAATATTTTCATTGCAATAAAGAAAAGTTCATATATTCAATATAGCAGTTTGTTTGAGTTGAATTCAATATTTTTCAAATATTTTCATTGCAATAAAGAAAAGTTCATGTTCAATATAGCAGTTTGAGTTGAATTCAATATTTTTCAAATATTTTCATTGCAATAAAGAAAAGTTCATATATTCAATATAGCAGTTTGTTTGAGTTGAATTCAATATTTTTCAAATATTTTCATTGCAGTAAAGAAAAGTTCATGTATTCAATATAGCAGTTTGTTTGAGTTGAATTCAATATTTTTCAAATATTTTCATTGCAATAAAGAAAAGTTCATATATTCAATATAGCAGTTTGTTTGAGTTGAATTCAATATTTTTCAAATATTTTCATTGCAGTAAAGAAAAGTTCATGTATTCAATATAGCAGTTTGTTTGAGTTGAATTCAATATTTTTCAAATATTTTCATTGCAATAAAGAAAAGTTCATATATTCAATATAGCAGTTTGTTTGAGTTGAATTCAATATTTTTCAAATATTTTCATTGCAGTAAAGAAAAGTTCATGTATTCAATATAGCAGTTTGTTTGAGTTGAATTCAATATTTTTCAAATATTTTCATTGCAATAAAGAAAAGTTCATGTTCAATATAGCAGTTTGAGTTGAATTCAATATTTTTCAAATATTTTCATTGCAATAAAGAAAAGTTCATATATTCAATATAGCAGTTTGTTTGAGTTGAATTCAATATTTTTCAAATATTTTCATTGCAATAAAGAAAAGTTCATGTTCAATATAGCAGTTTGAGTTGAATTCAATATTTTTCAAATATTTTCATTGCAATAAAGAAAAGTTCATATATTCAATATAGCAGTTTGTTTGAGTTGAATTCAATATTTTTCAAATATTTTCATTGCAGTAAAGAAAAGTTCATGTATTCAATATAGCAGTTTGTTTGAGTTGAATTCAATATTTTTCAAATATTTTCATTGCAATAAAGAAAAGTTCATGTTCAATATAGCAGTTTGAGTTGAATTCAATATTTTTCAAATATTTTCATTGCAATAAAGAAAAGTTCATATATTCAATATAGCAGTTTGTTTGAGTTGAATTCAATATTTTTCAAATATTTTCATTGCAATAAAGAAAAGTTCATATATTCAATATAGCAGTTTGTTTGAGTTGAATTCAATATTTTTCAAATATTTTCATTGCAGTAAAGAAAAGTTCATGTATTCAATATAGCAGTTTGTTTGAGTTGAATTCAATATTTTTCAAATATTTTCATTGCAATAAAGAAAAGTTCATGTTCAATATAGCAGTTTGAGTTGAATTCAATATTTTTCAAATATTTTCATTGCAATAAAGAAAAGTTCATATATTCAATATAGCAGTTTGTTTGAGTTGAATTCAATATTTTTCAAATATTTTCATTGCAGTAAAGAAAAGTTCATATATTCAATATAGCAGTTTGTTTGAGTTGAATTCAATATTTTTCAAATATTTTCATTGCAATAAAGAAAAGTTCATCTTTCAATATAGCAGTTTGAGTTGAATTCAATATTTTTCAAATATTTTCATTGCAATAAAGAAAAGTTCATATATTCAATATAGCAGTTTGTTTGAGTTGAATTCAATATTTTTCAAATATTTTCATTGCAATAAAGAAAAGTTCATATATTCAATATAGCAGTTTGTTTGAGTTGAATTCAATATTTTTCAAATATTTTCATTGCAGTAAAGAAAAGTTCATGTATTCAATATAGCAGTTTGTTTGAGTTGAATTCAATATTTTTCAAATATTTTCATTGCAGTAAAGAAAAGTTCATGTATTCAATATAGCAGTTTGTTTGAGTTGAATTCAATATTTTTCAAATATTTTCATTGCAATAAAGAAAAGTTCATGTTCAATATAGCAGTTTGAGTTGAATTCAATATTTTTCAAATATTTTCATTGCAATAAAGAAAAGTTCATATATTCAATATAGCAGTTTGTTTGAGTTGAATTCAATATTTTTCAAATATTTTCATTGCAGTAAAGAAAAGTTCATATATTCAATATAGCAGTTTGTTTGAGTTGAATTCAATATTTTTCAAATATTTTCATTGCAATAAAGAAAAGTTCATATATTCAATATAGCAGTTTGTTTGAGTTGAATTCAATATTTTTCAAATATTTTCATTGCAGTAAAGAAAAGTTCATGTATTCAATATAGCAGTTTGTTTGAGTTGAATTCAATATTTTTCAAATATTTTCATTGCAGTAAAGAAAAGTTCATATATTCAATATAGCAGTTTGTTTGAGTTGAATTCAATATTTTTCAAATATTTTCATTGCAATAAAGAAAAGTTCATCTTTCAATATAGCAGTTTGAGTTGAATTCAATATTTTTCAAATATTTTCATTGCAATAAAGAAAAGTTCATGCATTCAATATAGCAGTTAGCTTCTTTAAATTTTTTCTAATATATTTTGTGTGCGTAACGGAACTTTGTGTGAGGGATAGTAATTTCCTCAGCCTTTTGCTCAGATGTGGCACAAGGCCAAATAAATGAGACACCCAATGTGACTCCAACTCACTCGTGAAGGTTTGCTAATCTCAACAACCCAAGGCAAACAATTATATAAACATTTTGCTTACATGCATCGTAAGGTCGTAATACCCAGTTGGCTGGAGCTGCAGAATACGCGGACTACAATTCTACAGAGGGGTAAGACTTCCCCAACAAGTATCCTGTATATGACACTAAAAAATCTGATGGTGAGGATCCAGTTATTCTGGAACTTTGAGGAATGCAGAGTACCCACTTCATTGCCATTGCTCCCAGGTCCACTCTGGTCTGAAGTAGTAGTACCTGATAGGATTCTATTTATGAGTCAAATAGAACTAAACAATGAACTTATGCTAAACAGAATTGTTTGAAATAGAACTGTTTTGACATTTAACAGAACTGTTTTGACATTTAATGGAACAGTTTTGACATCTAACTGTTTGTAAGCAAAAACTATACTGATACTAGACTGATATTATTTGAAATTTAATTCAGAGTTAAATAACCCAGAAAGGGTTGATACACCGTAAAACAAAACAGCCAATCAATCAACCAACCAAGGTCGTGTGAATGGGGCACCTAATGAAATTCATATTCACTCGTGAAGGTTTTGTGTGGAAATCAGTTGACTTTTCATACACCTGATCGTGAAGCTCTGCTTCCGCAGACCTGGAAAGTAGGGAGTACACCCTCATTGCCATTACTCCCAGGTCCACTCCAATCAGGAGGAGGATCTTATCATTTGAAGAAGTCCCAGTGACGTAATGGGTAACTTGCTGATGGGCGACATCGTATTTAGCGAGTAAGAACTCCAGTCGATCTATCACGTTCTCTTTCGGACTAACACCCCTGGGAAAGTTATAAACTCCCGAAACCTCCAAGCAATGGGTTAAATTGTACCACTACCTTTCCACAAGGATGGTCTTGGCATTAAATAACCCACGAAGGTTGATATGCCATTAAACAAAGACACAAAACCCAACGAAAACTATTTATGGGTGAAATATACCTGTTTGAAAATTATTTGTATTTTTTTATTGATGCTCGAGATCAAATAACTGTAGCTTATTCGCATTCAGAATAGTTGCTTGGAGCCATAATTTTTGGTTAAGCATTATCATTTTAAGTCACCTCAAATCATATAAAAGCCCAGTTTGCTGGAGCTGTAGAATACACAGATTGCATCTCTGTTAACCGGGGCATTGGTCTAATGAGAAGTATGTTCGCCAAAAGGCAGGGCAAAAATGTCAGGGGTAATTCGATCTCCCCTAGAAAGAATCTAATATCAAACTCTTTCTTGTTCAAGTACTAAAACCAGAGGGGTTAGCGTTCCAATATCTCGGTTAGGTTCCCGGGAGACCGGGGTTCAATCTCAGGTCGTTATACCAAAGACTCAAAAAATGGTACTTGATGGCGCCTTGCTTAACACTCAGTATTATAAGGTAATGATCAAGGGTGAAGTGGAGCAATCCAGGAAAAGAAGTAGCGCCCTCCGCTACATCTTGCTTGGTCTAGTAGCTATTATAAAAGGGAGCCTTTGGCCCACCCTCGGCTAAGGTCACATCTCTGTAGAGGAGTAAAATCCCCCCACTAAAAGTTATAAAATCCTGGAGCTTCTCTATCAAACTGTGAATTTTGAGTGTCCATATATTCAATAGCGTGTTTTTATTTAATAAATTTTTTGAAACTTTTCTTTCCATGACTCACTGTATAACCATCATCATAGCACGTCGTCAGCATGGATCTCCCTGAATCTCTCTCGCCACCCACCCCTATCTTTCCCAGAAGGTCCTCAAGGCTACATCCTGTATCAGCATAGAGCTGTTGTATATAGGTTCTAGCTGGTCGTCCTACCTTTACTCGTCCATGTGAATGGGTCCACAGGAGTATGTCACTTATGAGTTTGTCCCTATTTCTCCAGCCGTGTCCCGCATGTGTGGTTTGTCTAACTTAGATAGTTTTCGTGATGAGTGGTCGGTGGCCATACAGCTTCTGCTTTGTGGGGTGTTCAATATTGCTTACAGCATTCTTGTGTAGTTGCCATCAAGCTTTTTCTCCATACGTTTAGTTAGTGTCCATGTAGTGCATCCATGTAGTAGTATCGACACGATCACTGCTTGGAAAAAAATGCGTTTTATTTTATCGGACCGATAGCCTATCGATAGCTATCAATGCCTTTGCTCGTTGCGTATTGATGTCTGTCTCGGTTGGTGAGGCACTGCTTCCTAGGCAGGTGAACTTGTCCACTAGTTTCGGACAACTACCATTTAGTGTGGAGATGTCACGTCACTGTATAGTATAATATACTCACTGTATAGTAGAGTACAACTTACCCAAGTATAATAGCTTATATATATATAATTTCTTTTTATATCAATGTTTTAACAGCCGATGTATTTATAAAGCAAATATAATGATCATTTTTAAATAAGAATGGTTACTTGAAACCAAGTAATAGCGTGAAAATTATTTCTATTCGGAACATGGAAATTTTTCCAAGCTGTAGTCGTGTTAGTACTACTGTACGGTTGTACTACCTCGATTCAAACGAAGTGCTTGAGGGAAAAGATAAGAGCTACACTAGATTGATGCGTGCTGTTTTGAACAAATCCTCGAAGCTGCAATCCACAAAATAACAGATGTACAATCACTTATTTGTGACATAACGCTAGTAAATAGATTTTCGTACCTCCATGGAGCCCGTTGTGACCCTGCCGTGATAAAAGTTGACCAACGCACGAAACTCTGTTTAACAACCCGACGGTGTATTTAATACCTAACTTGTATGTAGTCACCGGGAGAAAGAAAGAGAGTATGGAAACTGAGACGACTGCGTCAGGAAGACAAAGTGAGACAACATAGTTCTGGTGAGGAAAAAAGAACAGACATAGACCTCAAATTTTCTTCCTGGTTTTCTGTTGTATTTCTTACATGCTTGTCCGCTGGGTCGCATCTAGTCTAAGACCCTCTTTAGAGCACCCCCCCGAAAAAAATGGGGCTCGTAATCTTTCGCCTCTTCACATCTTTGCGGTTCATGTTCAACCGTCTTCACCTCATCACGTCTCACCGTTAACTGCCCAAAAACCATGAGTCGTCTCCTCCTTTCTGCCTGTTGTCGGCGAGACGAACATCCATTTCCTCTGGCTTCGCAGATGCGTACCAGATCTCTTTTGGGACCTCCAGTTTTTCCTAGTCTTTTTTCCTACAACAATAGCGGTTCGGAGATTGTCTGCTGTTTTTATCTATTCATTTATTTATTTATTTTTTAATTTCAGTTTTCTTTGAGCCGTTCAATTACGTCAAAACGTCCCATCTCATAAAACGTTCAAATGAAACGAACGATACACGCTAGACACTACTTCGGGCCAAAATAAACCTGATGATAGTGATAAAAAAGAGGTGACAACAGATCTCCGGGTATTGAACTTCACCAATCAAAGCATTTTATTGTCCAGTCGGCTGGGGCTGTAGAATAGAAAGACTGCTCCTAAAAAGAGGAGTAAGATTCCGCCAACGAGTGTCTTAGCCAGTCGACTGGGGCTGTAGAATACACCAACTGCTTCACTGCTGAGGGATTAGGCCCCCATCCAACGAGTGTCCTGCATATAAAACTAAACAATCTGATGGTAAGGTTCTAGTAATGCAGGTGCTTTGGGAAATGCGGAATACCCCTTCAATGCCATCGTTTCTAGGTTCACTCTGACCCAGAGTGGTAGCACCTTATTGGGTCCTATCTATGGGTCAAATAGAACTAAACTGTATGCTTGTACCAAATTCAATAGCTTGAAATAGAATTGTTTTCACATTTAGATTGCGGACTACATTTAAACTACGTACTTCTGCTAAACTGAATCGTTTAAAATAGAACGGTTTTGACATTTAAACCCTTTACTTATGCTAAACTAAATTGTTTGAAATGAAACTGTTTTTGACCTTGAAACTGTACTTAAACTAAACTGAATTGTTTGAAATAGAACTGTTTGGAAATTTAACGATGTGAAAATAAAAACTATACTCATACTAAACAGAATTATTTGAATTAGAACTTTTTGACTAAGCTGAATAGATTTAAATAGAAGTCTTTGTTTGTATAAAAAGGAATTTGGCCCTAAATAACCTATAAAGATTGATATGCCATAAAACCCAAACAAACCTTGCCCAGTCGGCTGGGACAGTAAAATACATTGACTGCTTTTCTGCAGAGGGGTAAGACCCCCCACCAACAAGTCTCCTGGATTTGACGATAAATAATTTGATGGTGAGGTTCCAATAATGATGGAGCTTTGGCGAATGTGGAGTACCTCTTCATTGTCATCGCTTCCAGGTCTACTCTGGCCCTATCTATGGGTTAAATAGAACTAAACTGCGTACTTATGCAAAACGGAATTATTTGAAATAGAACTGTTTTTGACATTAAAATTTTATTTAAGCTAAAGTGAATTTTTTAATTAGAACTGTTTTTCTACACTAAATTGCTTGCAATAGAAATGCTTTTGACTACTAAATTGAATTGTTTAATATAGAACTTTATTTGTATAAAAGGGGATTGGGCGTTAAATAACCTACAAAGGTTGATATGCCATAAAACCCTAACAACCCAAACTAGATCAAATCATATTAGCACCACACCAAGAACTCTTTTTATTTGTATTTTTAAAGAGAAAAAAAAGTGTTTCGCAGCTTATAAAGAAAGAAGATCTCACCTTTCAAAGCGGTGTGATCAAAATTATATCGATCCTAGTATGAGACCATCTCTAAAATAAAACGTCAACAAATGACCGTAATTCATTTTAGCACTTCAGAGAAGACCGTGAAACACTTTAGGACACAACTCAGAACTGGTCCTCAAAACAACAAAGATAACGATAACAGTTGAATGAATAAGAGGAAAGAAACCTTTCCAACAAGTGTCAGTATAACATTTACTTTAAACGCAACTTTAAAAAATACTCAACTCGGATTGTAGGAGAGAGAGAGAGAGAGAGAGAGAGAGAGAAAAGGATTACGTTGACCTTTCTAAAAGCGATGAGTCGAGTGGTCTAGTATATAGAGTGGGGTTTAGATAGTAGCCCCTCATCCGCCACAAAAAAAGGAGGGAATGGCTGGGGAGGACTGTGATTGGTCGTAGTGGTGGTGGGAGGTCTCCTAGTGGTGCGAGACGAATGAGACGGGTGTCCAAGTGCGCCTATGCATGTGATGAGATTTATATCGTTTTCGGAAACATCTTCAATATCGCCCTACCAACCCTAATAACCCCTACCCTCAACACCATTACCCAACCCACCCTTTTCTCCAGTCGCTGAATTCTCGTTACGAATTGCATCTGACAGGCATTGTGCACGTTAAGGCTCGCTTGCAAAGACTGGGCCCTTCTACGCCCTTCTTCGGATGGGTCTGCCGTGGGGATGGGTTCTCAGACTCTTAATAGACTGAGGGCTTTTTCGCTCATTCTGCTATGTGATTTTCTATGAGTCGAGATACATCTCTCTGTCTCTCTCTCTCTCGTTCTCTCTCTCTCTTTTTTCTTTTAGTTTTTTCTGTCAACCTCATTTTCTTTCCTTTAATTCAACCCACTTTCCTTTTTTGTTTCTTTCTGTATATTCTTTCTTTTGATTTACTTCTTTCTTTCTTTCTTTCTTTCTTTCTTTCTTTCTTTTTTTCTTTCTTTTATTAAGCATATATTTCTCTTAGTTTGATTTTCTTTCTTTCTTTCTTTCTTTTCGCTATTTGGTTATTTCTTTTTTCTTTTGGTTGCTTCTTTCCAGTATTTGTTTGTTTTATTGTTCTTTCTTTCTTTCTTTCTTTCTTTCTTTCTTTCTTTTCGCTATGTGCTTGTTTCTTTTTTCTTTTGGTTGCTTCTTTCCAGTATTTGTTTGTTTTATTGTTTGTTCTTTCTTTCTTTCTTTCTTTCTTTTTACTTATATTTTCGTTGTTTTTTTCCGTTAATTAATTTTTGTTTGTTTGTTTGTTTCTTTCTTTCTATTCGCTTTTCTTTCATTTTTGTTTCTTTCCATATAATTTTTTTCCCCTTTTTCTTTCTCTTTCTTTCTTTTTTTCGACGTATATTTCTTTTTTTCTTTCTTTCTTTCTTTCTTTCTTTCTTTCTTTCTATGTATATAATTTTTTTTCTTTTTCTATTTTTCTTTCTTTCTTTTTTTCGATGTATATTTCCTCTAGTCTGAGTCTTCTTTCTTTCTTTCTCTCTTTCTTTCTTTCTTTCTTTCGTTCTTTCTTTCTTTTTTTCTTTCTCTCTTTCTTTCTTTCTTTCTTTTTATATAGTTTTTCTATTCACTTTTTTTCTCTCTTTCTTTTTTTCTTTTCGTGATTTTTACCAAATCTGCTTTCTTATCTCTTTCTTTCTCCTACTTATACTGCTGTTTTCATTATTGACTTTATTCTTTCTTTTTCGTTTTTTTCTACCTTTTATTGCCCCCCCACTTTCTTTTCATTGGCTTCGTTACTTCATAGTCAAGTTGTCTGTCTGAAAACCCGACTAACCAGCAATCCTGAAATATCTTCGCTCCAACTACATCCCCTCTACATACCACCACCATCGCCAACACCATCGTCATCATCGTTTTGTTTATCGTTCTTCATTTCTTTCTTTCACTCTGTCTGTCTGTCTGTCTGTCTCTCTCTCTCTTGTCTTTCCCCATCTCTCTGTACTTACCCTTCAACTTTACCTGTACCGTTGCTTCTAGAAATTCTATCACCGTCATAGCAACCAACCCTTCAAACCCACCTCTCGACCCGTCCCTACATCCCACGATGGCCCCCACCCTTTGCATCCCCTACCGGTTCCAGTTCGTTATTAATGTTACCACAGCCGGACACCAGCATTTTACAGGTCACTGGTTCGAAGAAATGTCAAAAGAAGTCGATTTCTGGGTGATATACAACGACTGCTGCTTCGCTAATAGTAGCAGTGACTCCAACAAAACCTTCAACGGATGGTGACCTTGGAATTAGACAAGAATCCAGACCTGAAGCCATATTAACACGATTTCAAAGCGGCCCAGCAATACCCCACGATATCCGTTAGCTTTGTTGGTTCTCAATCATAGACAGATTTTCGGCACAGTTGAGAAAACATTTATATATTTCATATTTTGTCATAATAGCTGCGCAAAAATTAAAATTTGATTGGAAAAAAAGGGTGTTTCTAAAATTTTGATATTTTCTCTAATCTAATAACTTGAACAATCCTCCTTCATATAATCTTAAATTTTGCCAATTTGAGTAGAAACACCTAAAAATTCAATATTTAATGTTTAAACGCTTCCCTAAGTTTTCATTTAAGGTATGGTTTCTTTGTTTCATGACATACAAGGTGCATACGATAAGTTTCCAGACTTTTTTCGTATGGGCACTTTTATTGTAAGTACATACATGAAACTCGAGTCCTCTTCGAAGAAATCTCCTCCAGCTGCAATGCACTTGTTGTACCGTTCCAACAACTTCTGGTAGGCCCCATGGAAGTCCTCTTGTGTGTGTGCGTCAATGACCTTCGTCACAGCCTCTTTCATCTCCTCAATTGTCTCATAACGACTGCCTCTGAGTTTAGGGAATAATCAAAAGTCACAGGGAGCAAGGTCTGGACTATAGGGAGGGTGAGAAACTGTCTTGATGCCCATCTTGGTCAAATAGTCTGTGACAAGGATGGAGTTGAGGACTGGTGCAATGTCCTAGTGGAAATTCCTCTGACCAGATTTGAAGAGTACTGGCCTCTTCCGACCGAATCTCTTCCTGAACTCACTTAAAACCTCAATATAGTAACCCTAACCTTTGGCCAATCAACTGTGATGTATTGACTTCCTTACTCCTCCCACACCTTACAGACTCCCTGCCTTCCTTGAATCTCTTATGCCACTCAAAAACTGATGCTCGATTCAATCATATTGGTCGAAAAGCAGTCTGAAACATTCCATACGTTTCAATGGCATTTTTGCCAAGTCTAAACTGAATTTTATTGCATATCGTTCTTCTAAAGTATCCACACTGCATTTTTGAAATTCACCAGCTGTGACAATCAGGCTTTAGTAGGGTGTATTCCAATTACTGCTGCAGCTGTTCATTTGAACCTGAAATCATAAACATTGGCCAGTCATTTCATAATAAGCCTGGCAATAACATACCGAATTTTCAAGAGTCTACGACAATTCTAAATGCCTGTACAAAAAAGTCTGAAAACTTATTAAATACACCACGTATATATATATATATATATATATATATATATATATATATATATATACGTGGTGTATATATATATATATATATATATATATATATATATATATATATATACCCACCACGTATATATATATATATATTTGCATATATATATATATATATATATATATACATATAAAATGTATATGATTTGGTTTAGTTGGATTTTATGTCATGCTAACCATTGTAGGTTATTTAATACCAAATCCACTTTACACATAAATATTAAATATATGTATATATATATAATTTGTAAACACATTTCGTATAAAACATTCTTAAATAAGCCTGAGCTCTTTTTTCACATGGTAAAATGGCCTCAAGCACTGTTATATAACAGTCACAATTTAAGATCAGTCATTTATTTACACGCACAACTTGTTCTATGGGACCCATAGATAGGAACCTATTAGTTGCTACCTCTTTAATTCTGAGTGGACCTCGGGAAAATGGCAAGGAAGGCGTACTCTTTTTTTCTCAAAGTTCCATCATTACTGGAGCTTCACCATCAGATTGTTTATTATCATATCTAGGACACTCGCTCCAGACAGATCTTACATCACTGCATAGATGCAGTCGATGTATTCTACAGCCTCAGCCGAATGAGTTATTTCTGGTAAAGAAATATTAATCACAAGAAAAGTAAAAGTATTTTCGGTGTTTCTGCATGGATTTAAGTACCCCACCACCAAAAAGCTAATTTTTTTCATGCTGAATTTCATAGGTTTGCATTTAATATTTTCCTTCTTCTACACGTGTTTTCAAACAAAGGTTAAAGATCCCAGTCTGCCCCACTATATACTAATTGCTAGAAGGAGTAGAGTTGAATTCATAATTTTTCTAAAGAGAGTAAGTGCTCTCTGAAATGCAGGAATTGAACGTGGGTCGCCGTATGATAACCGTAACTCTACGTTCACCTCCTTTGTATATATGACTTTGTTCGAACATAGTCACTCTAGTTTCGAAAGGTAGGAACTAATAGGGTCCTATCTATGGGTCACATAGAACAAGCTGCGTGTGCAAACAAATGACTGATCTTAAATTGTGACTGTTATATAGCAATGCTTGAGGTCATTTTATTGAGTGAAAAAAGAGCTCAGGCTCATTTAAGAATGTTATCTACTAAATGAGTTTACAAATCATATATATATATATATATATATATATATGTTTAAAGAGGAGTTGGTATTAAATAACCTACAAGGGTTGATATGCCAAAAAAACAAACCAAACCAAACCAAACTAAATCATATACATATCATCATCATTATCATCATGTCGTGTCTCTAGCACGGATATCCCTGGCCCTCTCTCGCCACTTTTCCCTATCGTTCATCGCATCTGACAGGTCTTCAGGGCTACATCCCGTATCCTCACTAAGCTGCTGAATGTATGTTCGAGCTGGTCGTCCTGCTTTTGCCTGGCCGTATGTTGGGGTACATAGGAGTACATCACTTATGAGCTCGTCCCTGCTTCTCCCGCAGTGTCCTGCATGCCTGGTTCGTCTAACTAGGATACTTTTCGTGATGGGAGGCAGGTGGCCGTATAGTTGGTGCCTTGTGGGGTGTTGCCGCCTGGACTTGTTCAATATTGCTCGCAGCATTCTTGTGTAATTGCCATCTAGCTTCTTCTCCAGCCGTTTTGTTAGTGTCCATGTAGTGCATCCATACAACAGTATCGATACGACAGCTGCCTGGAATACATATACTATGTATGTATAAAGAGGATTTGGCATTAAATAACGTACATTGGTTTATATACCATAAAACCCAACCGAGCCAAATCATATACATCTAATATATAAGTAGAAAGATAATTTGTGGGTACTGTGTACTGTGCATTTGTGAGATTGTTCACGAGAAAAAGTGCAAACATAGGTTATATTTAAATATGGTACAAAAAGTTAAATGGTGAAAGCTGTCTTTACGTGGCAAAAGGCACTAAACGACTAGCATTATCGAACGAGGTGGTTGATTGTGTTCAGGAAATATTTTTCCGAAGCCTCAGGAACTCCAGAAGAGAAGCAAGTCTTGAAACGCAGATTCTTCAAACAATTGTTTGGCATGTCGCAAAGTAAGGCTAGCGAATACACCCTACGAGCTGCAGCTTTTTCACACCTTCAAGACAAATGGTGATCAAAAGAACAAATAATTCTGTATCGATATGCTTTCGAAACTTAAAGATGATCAAATGTGATTAGTCAGATCGGAATATTTTTTGCGCCATTTATTTTTTTTTATTGTTCTCACCTCGTTTTAACCTCAGGTCACTGCCAGGAAAATAGTTCTTGTGACAAATGAGTGCATTTTTTTTAGAAAGTTTTAAATAGTTTTAAAAATAGTTGATATGCTCTGAACGAAACATAAAAAGACGAATTTGAAAAAAAAATCATCAAGAACTCTACATATCTTTGAATTTCTAGTTCAATTTTCATAAACAAATTTTTTTTGATAGACGAAAAGACTGTAGTCTTAAATGCAGAATACATCGACTACATCTCTGCAGAGAGGTAAGTCTCTCCCAACGAGTGCTCTGCATATAGAATTAGACAATCGGTTGGTGATTATCCTGTCAGGCTGGAGCTTTAGAAATGCGGGGTACCCGTTTATTGTCATCGCTCCCAGGTACACTCAGGTCCTCAATAAGCACTTGATAGGGTCCTATGTATGGGTTGAATAGAACGAAACAGTGTACTTATGCTAAACTGAATTGTTTGAAATAGAACTGTTTATTTGTATAAAGATGGATTTGGCATTAGAGTGCCTAAAATAGTTGATGTATCATTAAACCAAACCAAAACAAAACAAACCGTATCAGAAGAGGGAGTCCACGTAGAACAAGGTGTAACCTATTTGACAGTGACATTGCAGTAAGACAGTAGTAGTTTCTTGAGTATAGAAAAATTTTTTATTACGATTTGTATATATATATATATATATATATATATATATACGTGGTGCATTCAATATGTTTCCAGACTTTTTTCGTACAGGCATTTAAAACTGTCGTAGACAATGATTTCAGGTTCAAATGAACAGCTACAGCAGCAATTGGAATACACCCTACTAAAACCTGATTGTCACAGCTGGTGAATTTCAAAAATGCAATCTGGACGTGAGGAAGAACGATATGCAATAAAATTCTGTTTTATATCTTGGAAAAAATGCCACAGAAACATATGGAATACTTCAGACTGCTTTTCGCCCAATGTGCATGAATCGAACATCAGTTTTTGAGTGGCATAAGAGATTCAAGGAAGGCAGGGAGTCTATGAGGGATGATGGGAGGTGTGGGAGGAGTAAGGAAGTCAATCGACCAGAGTTGAGTGGCCAAATGGATATAGTTAGGGTTAGTATGTTGAGGTTTTAAGGGAGTTTAGGAAGAGATTTAGGGAAGAGGCCAGCACTCTTCAAATCGGATCAGTGGCATTTCCACCAGGACAATGGACCGGTCTACAACTCCATCCTTGTCATAGACTATTTGACGAAGATGGGCTTCAAGATAGTTCCTCACCGTCCCTATAGTCGAGACCTTGCCCAACAAAATTAAACAATTGCAAATATTGCTATGAATCGCTAACAATTCCATTTTAACATCAGTCATTAGTTTACACAGTTAAATGATAAACAGTTCTATTTCAAAAAATTCATTTTCGCATAAGTTCACAGTTTTTTTTTTATTTACACACAGTTAGATGTAAAAACAGTTCAATTTCAAACAATTCATTTTAGTATAAGGACACAGTTTAAATGTCACACTGATCTATAGATAGGGCCCTATCAGGTGATACCGCTCAGGCCAGAGTGGACCTGAGAGTGATGTCCATGAAGAAGTACTCTGCATACCCCCAAACTCCTGTATTACTGAAGCCGCACCATTAGATTGTTGAGTGTCATATCCAGGAGACTCGTTGTGGGGAGTCTTACACCTCCCAGAGATACAGTCAGCGTATTATATATACCCAGACAACTTGGCCAGTTCTCATTGCCCAGTCGGCTGGGGCTGTAGAATACACTGACTGCCCCTCAGCAGAAGGGTTAGACCCCCTAACGAGTATCCTGTATAAGACACTAAACAATCTGATGGTGAGGTTATAGTGATGCTGGAGCTTTTGGGAATGCGGAGTACCCCTTTATTGCCATTGCTCCCATGTCCACTCTGGCCCGGAGTGGTAGCACCTGATAGGGCCCTATCTATGGGTTAAATAGAATTAACAGCATACCAATGCTAAACTGAATTGTTTGAATAAACTGAATAACTTGAAATAGAAATGTTTTTGACAATTAAACCGTACTTACATTTAAACTGCGTGCTTATGCTAAACTGAATAATTTGAAATAGAACTGTTTTTCGACATTAAAACTGTATTTACACCTAACTGAATTGTTACATATAGCAGCTTGAATAGTTTAAAATGTAAATGTTTTTGACCATTAAACTGTGTACTTATGCTAAACTGAATTGTTTTAAAAAGAACAGATTATTTACATAAAAATGGATTTGGCGTTAAATAACCTACAATGGTTGATATGCCATGAAACCCAAGAAACCAGCCAGTTCTCATTAAAAGGTGGATAAACACAATTAGATGTATAAGTTGCGTTTCTTTTACTTCTATCACGCAAGACAGACAGACAATCACACATACTTGGGGTTATTATCCAAACGGTTATCGTCTAAGATGGAATCAATAAACCCACGAGACGGCTTGCGTTTCATTTTACACCAATCCTCTTGAGAAAGGCAGGAATCTCTCTTTTCCTTCTGCGAGGAGTAAATATTAGGAGGTTCCCGTGGTATAACGGTTATCGTCATAGGGAATGAACACGGCGACACGAGTTCAAATCCTGGACGAGATTGATTGCATTTCACATAGCACTGATACCCTTGGGAAAGGTATGGATCCGATTATTCTCCCTCCAGCTATTGGTAAATAGTAGGGCAGACTGGGTTCTTCAGCCTTAATGAAGCAACTAGTCTAGGAGAACGAAAACTCTGAATTCAAACTTGTTAAACTCCGCTTAAAAATGATCTTGTGTCATATTCTGCCCGAGCGGAGGGGTTGGGTAAATATGGTAAATAATAGGAGAGGCTAGATTCTTTAGCCTTGGGATGGCAACCAGTCTAACAGGGAGAAAACTTTGAATTCATAGCAATGGTTGACGAACAGCCAGCACTGGGGTGAAAAATTCTCAAAGTAGTGGATTGTACCGTTCCAGTGGACCAGAGGGTGATGGGTTTGGTTTCTTTGAGTAATGGCATATCAACCTTTGTTAGTTATCTAATGCCAAAGCCAGCTTTCTAAAAGAAAAGCAGTGATCCTATTTAACTCACAGCTGGGAGGATAAGGAGGTTCATATCTTTCCCAAGGAATATGCCAGAAGGTGAAGGTATAAGTACGACTGGAGCTCGGAATCGCTTCCTACGATTCCACTGTCCATCGCTTTAACCATTACACCACGAGGACGCCCCCCTCGATCACAGAATGAGAACAAAAAATGATAAGATGGACAACAACTTAGACCTTGTCAGATAACTAAAAAAGAATCATGGAACATGGGAGTGACGGTTAGACCATTTATAGTTGGGGGTCTTGGGACAGTCCCAAGGATTGAAAATGGGATTTGAAAAGTTGAAAATCGGAGTTCAAATCGAGATAATCCAAACTATAACATTGTTGAGATCAGCCAAGATACTGAGAAGAGTCCTGGAAACCTAAAGAGACTTGCAGTCACTCAGACTCCAGTAAACGTTGATGTGGAAAACTCACAACGAATAATAATTATAATAATAATAACGAATGAGGACTAATTACAATCATCTGAAACGATACGGAGAACACGATAGACGAAAGAATGACAACAACTAGGAAACAAAAATGGGAGGGAAAACAACTCTATGGCCGCTTTAAACGTCTAATAAACGACATCTCACACCAGAAAACGTGGACCAGGCTAAGAAAAGGAAACCTTAAGAGAGAAACAGAATTCCTCCTAATAGCAACACAGGACAACGCCATAAGAACCAATCATATCAAAGCGAGAATAGACAAGACGCAACAAAACAGTAAATGTAGGCTTTGCGGCGACAGAGACAAAACGATCAATCACATAGTAAGTGAATGCAACAAATTAGCACAGAAGGAGTATAAAGCGAGACACGACTGGGTCGGCAAGGTGGTCCACTAGGAAATGTGCAGGAAATTTCAATTCGACCATACAAACAAATGGCATATGCACAACCCAGCACCTGTCCTAGAAAATGACTCGCATAAACTCCTATGGGACTTTAACATACAAACGGATCACCAAATTCCGGCCAGAAGACCAGGACTCATAATAATCAACAAAAAAAAAAAAAAAAGAAGAGGATCTGCAAAATTGTCGACTTTGCTTTCCCGGCGGACCAGAGAATAAATCTGAAGGAAAGTAAAAAGAAGGATAAGTACTTCGACTTTGCTAGAGAGTTAAAAAAGCTGTGGAACGTGAAAGTGACGATTGTGCCAATTGTGATTGGTGCTTTTGGCACAATAACTAAAGGATTATTAAAAGGCCTGGAGGACTTGGAAGTTGGCGGACGGGTAAAGACTATCCAAACGACAGCATTGCTAAGAACGGTCAGGATCCTGAGACGAGTCCTGGAGACTTGAAGAGACTTGCTGTCTGTCACTCAAACTTCAGTGAAAAACCATCAGCTAACACTGATGTGAAAAACTCTAAAGGAGTAAAATAATATTAATATAAGTCAACAAAATTTGCGATAGTTAACAAAGAAAAAAGAGAACCTTTTCAATAGTGGACTTCGCCATTCCAGTTGACCACAGGGTAAAACTGAACGAAGGTGAAAAGAGAGATAAGTACCTAGACCTTGCTTGTGAACTGGTAAAAACTATGGAACATAGATACCGATTGTAAATGGTGCGCTCGATAAAGTGGCCAAAGGATTAGTAAAGACACTAGGGGACTTGGAAATAACAGGACGAGTGGAAACCATCCAAGCTACAGCATGGTTGGGATCAACCAGAATACTGAGAAGAGTCCTGAAGACTTGAGAAGATTTGCGGTCACTCAGATTCCTAAGGAAAGCCATCAGCAATCGTTGGGAAAAAAAGCCTCAAAAGAGTAAAATAAGAAAGAAACAAAAAAGATTTAAATCATTCCGGGCTGAATAAAATTGTTAAGAAGGATAGAAATTGGCGAATGAAATGTAAAATTAAATGTAAAAAGAAATCAAATTTTAAAAAGTGAGGAAGATGTAAGCGAAGAAAATGTAAAATAAATATATATATATATATATATATATATATAAAAGGAATGATATAATGTTTGCATTTTTAAGATGCAAACAAGAGGGACATGTAAAAAGAAAGGTAACGTTGATGGAGACAGAAAACCAAAGAAATTCAAACAAGTTTTGAAGAAGTAAGTTCAAACGAAAACCCCAGGAAGAATAAAAGATCCGTTGTTCATTGAAGCGATCGTTTACTCCAAAACAAAATGCATGGAAGATAAGAGAAAACAAAACAAAACAAACACGTATTATATTATTACCAAACACACATACACACACACATATGTATATGTATGTCTATCAGTATATTCATATCTATCTATCTATCAATCTATCTATCTATAATGAATTCAGATGTGGTGAATACGTACACAGATATATATGAATACTCATATATATATATATATATATATATTGGAAGTGTTTTAGATTAACTGAGGAAAACAAATGAAACATACATACAAAAAGATTATGAACTAGCTTACTAATACGCCCACGTATACTACTTCTGCAAATATTGAAAAAATAAATAATAATAATAATCCCGGCCAGGAGACCAGACTTAATAATAATCAACAAACAAAAAGAGAACTTGCAAAATAGTCGACTTTGCTGTCCCGGCAGACCACAGGATAAAACAGAAAGAAAGTGAAAAGAAGGATAAATACCTCGACCTTGCTAGGGAACTGAAAAAACTGTGGAAATGCGGGTGAAAATTATACCAATTGTAATAGGTGCGTTTGGAACAGTAACTAAGGGATTACAAAAGGGACTAGAGGACTTGGAGGTTGGCGGACGAGTGGAGACCATCCAAACGACAGCATTGTTAAGAACTGCCAGAATACTAAGAAGAGTCCTGGAGACTTGAGGAGACTTGCTGTCACTCAGACTTCAGTAAAAAACCATCGGCTTTCGCTGATGTGAAAAGCTCTAATGAGTGAATAGCAATAATAATAATAATGCCTTGACCTTGCAAGATAATTTGAAAAAAACTATGGTACATGAAGATGATAAAGATCAGCCAGAATACTGTGCAGTGTCCTGGTGACTTGCTGTCACTCAAAGTGATTAATCTTCAGTTACGCTGGTGGTAAAATTCTTAAAAGAGTAAGGTAATAATAATAATAGTGTGTTTTATTTGACCTATAGATAGGACGCAATCAGATGCTACCATTCCGGGCCGGAGTAAAACTGGGAGCAATGGCAATAAAGTAATTCTTAACATTCTCCAAAATTCCTCACCATCAAATTTTTAGTGTCATATCCAGGAAAATCGTTGGGGGCGGGTCTAACCCCTCAGCAGAGATGCAGTCAGTGTATTCTTCTGCCCCAGCCGACTGGGCCAGAATAAAATGGGAAATAATTATTAAAATAGTTTGTTTTGTTCTTTTCATCATGAACAAGGATTGCCGAGGTACGGATTCCACTAACCCCATCTTGTCAGCCGTCCCTATCAGCTATCTCACTGTGTAGGTTCCCTAGATAGCACCCAGTGTCAGTACAGAGATGATGAATAAAAAAACTAAATACGTGTTCAAATTACTGGTGACTGCGTCTCATCGAAAAAATTTAGACTATTAAGAAAATAATGCTTCTGTACCATCGCGGTACTAAATGGATTTTAGATCCCCGTTGTAACTCCGCCGTGGTAACAGGTTGACAAATGCGAAACTCTGTAAACATAAACCAAAGGTTTATTTACTATTATGTATCAAGTAGCCACCGGGAGAAAGAAAGGGAGTATCGAAACATGAGACGACCGTGAATTGGATAAAAATAAGCAACATATCAGAGTGAGAAAGAGAGAATAGACACAGACCTTAAATTTTTTCCTAGTTCTAATATGCTTGTTTGTTTCGTCTGACACCCTCTTTGAGGCACCTCAGAATTTGGGGCTTGAAAACTTTCTTCTCCTTATACCTTTGTGGCTTGTTTTCTATTGACGTCTTCACTTTCTCGCGTAGGAACCTTACTTCGGCCAGTCGAGTCAGGAGCATAGACATCCGCTTCTTGTACTCACGTTCAAATGATTCTTGGACCTCAAGTCCTCCCAAGTCATTTTCATTTACCATTTCATGTACATATATTTTTTTTCATTTTATTTTTTTAAGTCGAGGAATTAATATTGTCAATTGAATTACCACGACCAGAAAATCCGCCGAACACCTACGCACGACATACGGGAACACTAGACAGCTGTTTCGACCTTATTAGGTCTCATCAGCACTGTATACCGTGATCTCCACCAATTCAATTCACAATGTTAATTCCTCTACTTAAAAAATAAAATTATGTACATCTATTCCCTTGCTCTTGAGGTCATAATAATTACGAGGATGCGTATTTCTAAGCTTCTTGAGAAGACGTGGCCCTGGGGGTAACCGTGTCCTCTGGAAAGAGTACGGATATAACTTGCAAGACACAATTTGGGTATTTGGCCGCGCAATTATCATGACTAGTTGATTTGGCGTCAGTTGCGTGCGATATGAACTGGTGGCTCAGTTGTAGAGTTTGGCACTGCAATCTGTGGTCGCTGGTTCGATCTCCAGTGGTGGAGATTATGGTATACACTGCTGATGAGACCTAATAGTGTCAAAACAGCTGTCCAGTGTTCCTGTATGTCATGCGTAGGTTTTCGACGGATTTTCTGGTCGTGGTAATTCAATTCCCCATAATATTTGCTTCATCTATTTATCTATTCATTCAATTCCCTGTGAGACATTCAGTTACTTAACGCTTACAGGATTTGTTCCTGACAGCGGGCATCATCCTTGTGTAGTTACCAAGTTTTCTTTCAAGCGTTTCGCTGGAGTCCAAGTGTTGCAGCCATACGGTAGTACGTACATGGCTATCTTCAAAAAGAACCTGCTTTGCAAGGTTAAATTAAGGTGTTTCCTTGGCTGTGCAGCAATTGGAATACACCCTACTAAAGCCTGATTGACACAGCTGGTGAATTTCAAAAATGCAATCTTGACACGAGGACATTTTAGAAGAACGATATGCAATAAAATTCTGTTTTAAACTTGGAAAAAATGCCACAGAAACGTATAGAATGCTTCAGATTGCTTTTCGACCATCTTGCATGGATCGATCATCAGTTTTTGAGTAGCATAATAGATTCAAGGAAGCCAGGGAGTCTGTGAGGGATGATGAGAGGTGTGGGAGGAGTAAGGAAGTCAATACACCACAGTTGATTGGCCAAAGGGTTAGAGTTACTATGTTGAGGTTTTAAGGGAGTTCGGGAAGAGATTCCGTCGGAAGAGGCCAGCACTCTTCAAATCGGGTCAGTGGCATTTCCACCAGGACAATGCACCAGTCTACAACTCTATCCTAGTCACAGACTATTTGAGCAAGATGGGCATCAAGACAGTTCCTCACCGTCCCTATAGTCCAGACCTTGCTCCCTGTGACATTTGGTTATTCCCTAAGCTCAGAGGCTGTAGTTATGAGACAATTGAGGAGATGAAAGAGGCAGTGACGAAGGTCATTGACACGCTCACACAAGAAGACTTCCATGGGGGCCTTCCAAACGTTGTTGTAACGGTGCAACAAGTGCATTGCAGCCGGAGAAGATTACTTCGAAGGGGTAGGAGTTTTATGTGTGTAATATGAATAAAAGTGCCCATACGAAAAAATCTGGAAATTTATTTAATGATCCTCGTATGTCCACTGTTGGTAATCTTGAAATTCTTGTTCTGTGGTTTCTACAGCTGAGCCTGTTGTGCTACCACAGATTAATATAAAAATACTCTTCCGAATAACTCCCTGAATATCGGCTGAGTGCCTAGAAGAAAATGTAACGTATCTGTTGTATATTTATCAAGAGGTTAATGGATTAAACATAATATGTCGACTTACCGTGTAAATGGTCCCGGAATTTTGAAGATAACGCCCTTAAAATAGATGAAAGAAATCACTCTGACAAATTAAACATCCTAGTCCCTATCGACATTTTACACGCGCCGTTACGTGAGAGACGAAACTCACCAAGTCGCACGCACGTGCGCTTAAAAAATTATCTAAATTAAAAAAAAAAAATCATGAAAAAAAAAAGAATTAAAAATTACAAAAAAATAAAAGAGAAGAATTAATTTGTTAAACACACAAACGCCAGTAGAAAGTGCACGTACAAGTGACATCTGTCAGCCTTATTATTATAAATCGTCCAAAGAAAACCTCGTGGGCACGGAAGCATTTAAAATTTCATTTTTGTCACATCTGGTTCCGCTTGCTGGTCGAGAGACTTGGCGCATACAATCATTCTTTCTCCTATTTTGGCAAAAAAAAATATTATATACTGTCACACGCTGATAAATATATACTTACTTTGTTATATTCATGTATATATATGCACATATACATATTAAGGTTACATATATATATATATATATATATATATATATATATATTTGTTGTAATGACAGATTGTGGTGAATCTGACAATATGATAGAAATTTGTGGAAAGTTGGATAAATCAAACTCTTAAAACCGGTTTAGAGGGGCGCACCTCGTGTGTAGAGTGTTCGCCATTGGTCCGGGAGACCTGGGTTCAATTCCAGGTAGCGTCATACAAAAGGCTTTAGTAATGGTACTTGATACCTCCTTGCTTATCACTCTGCAATATATGGTACGTATCAAGGGTAATGTGGATCAACTAAGGGAAAGGAGTTGCGCCCTTCCCTACACCTTGGTGTAGTAGCTATTGAAAAGGGGGCTTTCGAGTTGCCCTCGATTAAAGGAGATAACTTTACTTTTATTTCATTTGAAGAACTTTTTCAAACTTTTGAAAGTTCTAAAAAGGAAATTTTGAAAAAGTTCTTAAAATGAAATAAAAAAACGAAATATCGCGCCTCCAAACCGGTTGTAAGTGTTTTGTTTATCTAACTTTCCACGACCACCTGCCTCCTATCACAAAAACTATCCAAGTTAGACAAACCAGACATGCAGGACACTGCTGGAGAAACAGGGACGAGCTCATAAGTGATATACTCCTATGGACCCCCACATATGGCCGGGCAAAAGCAGGACGACCAGCTCGAACATACATTCAGCAACTATTTGAGGATACAGGATGTAGCCCTGAAGACCTGCCAGAGGCGATGAACGATTGGGAGAAATGGCGAGAGAGGGTCAGGGATATCCGTGCTGGCGACAAGACATGATGATGATGATGATATATATATTGATCGCAAGGAGGACATGTAGGCTTAGGGAAAGTGTGGGCATGTTTATTATTTCAATATATATATATATATATATATATATATATATCTGCTCATTGCTACTACTGCCCCCTCTTGGTGTGTTTTTTGTTTGTTTGTTTTTTTTTCTTCCTCCCCTTTTCTCCATTCCTTTACTTTTTTCCACAACATTCCCCCTTTTAAATGTCTCTCTAGCGTTAACAGCTTGATAAGAGCCAGACGAAACCGGTCCTTCAAATATATATATATATATATATATATATATATATATATATATATATATATATATATATTTTAATAATAAAAATGCCCACACTTTCCCTAAGCCTATATGCCTTCCTTGCGAACAATAAGTTGTTAACCATCGATAATTTATTTAAATATATATGTGTGTGTGTGTGTGTGTGTGTGTGTGTGTGTGTGTGTGTGTGTGTGTGCGTTTGTGTGTGTGTGTTGATTGGTGTACTTAAACCCTCACAGTGAACAGGATATGACACAAGGTCAATTTTTAAAGGAATTAGATTGGTTTGTTCGGTTTTATGGCATATCATCTATTGTTTTTTATTTAATGCCAAATACAATTTTTGCATATATATGAAATATATGATATGTAAACTCATTTTGTAGCCATACACAATTAAATGGTCAAACAGTTCTATTTCTAACAATTCAATTTAGCATGAGTCAACAAATTTGAATGGTTCCAAGTATTACTATGTATCCCTAACAATTCAATTAGACATCAGTATTTTATTTAAACCAAGTTAAATAATCAAACAGTTATACTTCCAACAATTCAATTTTGCATAAGTCATTTGTTTGCATTTAATCTAAGATAGATAGGGCCTTTTTATGTGCTACCACTCCAGGCAATTAAGAGGTAGTCTGCATTCCCCAAAGCTCCAGCATTTCTGGAGCCTCACCATCAGATTGTTTGATATCATATCCAGGATAATCGTTAAGGGAGGAATCTTACCCCTCTGTAGAGATGCTGCTGGTGGATTCTACAGCCCCAGCTGATTGTTATGTTCGAGGCTGATTTTTATAACAGGTTTGATTTTAGAGTTTTATTTCTTCTTTTGCGGTTACTGAGTCAAGTATGAAAGGCACAATTTGCCCAACTATTAGTCCAACGCTTAGCAGCTTTGATTTTGGCATTTGTGCAAATTGCTTCAAAGATAAAGAATATTATTTTGAACCCAAGAAAGTTCTATTGAAAAGACACAATCATATTTGTCAAACATAAACCGCTATATTTGGGGAAAATGAGTGTTCCTTGGAAACAGGAACCCGTATTACAACATCGGACAGTTCCGATTGGTTTGGGGGCATGACGGAAATGAGAGGGTACTCCACATTCTGCTTGTCGTTCTTGAAATAGACCGGGTTGTAACAGAAAATAAAGACTTGGTTACAATCCTGAAAACACAACAAACTAATCAACTGAAAGCAAATTATTGCTGAATAGAAATACCATAATGTTTGTGTTAGTAGAAATAGTACTGAGAAATAAAATTTAAAAAAAACAACGAAAAAAACTATCATCACTAAATAAACTAATGTCATATAGAAATACTTGAAAATATTCACCCGTATGCGAGTAAATAAATTGTTTGGTTTTAGTATGGTATCATCAAATTATGTGTTTACAAACCATACATATAATATCTATAAACAGGCTTTGGCATTAAATAACTGATAAAGGGTTGATATGCCATTAAACCCAACTAACCAACCAACCATCCCCATTCGGCAAAGCTCCTGCATTATTGGACCCTCACCATCAGATTGTTTAGTATCATTTCAAAGATACTCAATAGGGTGGGGGGATCTTACCCCTCTGCCGAGATACAGTCGTTATATTCAACAGCACCTGTCGACTGGACTGAAACATTTAGAACGTGTATAAATATTTTACTTTGTTGAAACCGGCTCATTAGTCTACAGGGTAGAGTGTTCGCCAATGGTCCAGGAAACCTGAGTTCAATCCCTGGTCATGTCATACCAAAGACTTTAAAAATGGTACTTAGTACCTCCTTGCTTAACACTCAGCAATATAAGGTACGTATCAAAGGTAAAGTGGAGCAAGTCAGGGAAAGAAGTAGCACCCCCTACACCTCGCTGTAGTAGCTATTGAAAAGGGAGCCTTCAGGTTGCCCCCGACTACGGTCGCCAACAACAACAACAACTTAGTTGAAGATTTTATCAATCTCAAAAGGTATACAGAGAGATTAATAGTGAAAACAAAATATTCTCTTTCTCGAACAAAATAATTTTACAAACTGTATTGAGGCCTGTCAAGTCTTAATTCGAACTTTTTGTTTACCAGAGATGAGTGAAAAGCGTTGTTTTTCGAGTAATCAATAGATTTATGGCTGACAAGACACTTGAACCAAAACCGAAATCTGTTTCTTGGAGGTTAAATAAGGAAAAAATAGTGGCTTGGATTCCATGTCGCAAACCTTTGGTTTCTAAGAATAATCAAAAGTTTCGTCTTGACTTCGCTACGGAGCATTTACTCTAGACAGAAGAACAATCGAATATGGTTCACATTAGTGAAGAATCTAAATTCAGTTTTGTTTTTTGGATCTGATGGTTAGAGGTTTGTAAGACGTAAAAATGAGGAACGCTTATCTCCACAATGCGTTAGGAAAATTTAGATTTAGAACAGGAGGTTAATGGTTTGAGGGATGATTTCTTCCGCGGGAATAGGACCCATTTTTCATTTTCACGGTAATATCAATGCCAGTGTTTATAAAGAACTTCTTCACCAGCATGCGCTTCCTCGTTTACGTAAAGGAACTGTTGAAACTCCAATATTTATGCAAGACATCGAATCTTGCCACAAAGATAAAATTGTGTTAAGTTTTCTTGAAAAGGAAGAAATAACTGTTATTAAGTGGCCATCACAAAGCCCAGAGAGGAGTCCTCTAGAGAATGTATGGCAAATTATAGGAGTGATAGCTCAGAACAGAAATCCTCAAAATATTGATGATTTATGGGGTTTTCTGAAAGAAGAATGGGAAAGTATCACTACCACCTTTTGTAAGAAGTTAATTGGCTCATGTGGTCGAAGATGCAATGATGAAATGCAATGCAAAAGAAAAATTCACTTAATATTGAATGTTTCTTTAGTTTATATATTAATCTAATAAGGATTTATGAGGCATTCCTTAACTTTTGACCAGAGCAAAATGTATATTTTTGTTTTTTTCAGTTGACTATTAATTTACGGTAAAGAAAAAATAGAAAACTTTATAGGTAATAAATACATATATGATCCAAGTATATTTTGTGAAAATTTCATAAACGTACACGCAAATTTTTTCAAGTAAAAATAATTTAAATATTTGTTGTTGCTCCGTTCCTTAAGGTGTTTTTAAAAAATAAAAGGGTGGTCGAAACTTTTTGCCTTAAGTACGGATATATATATATATATATATATATATATATATATATATATATATATATATATATATATATTACAAGAAAGCGAAGAAATTTACACACAGCAGGGTGAAGTGAATCAACGAAGTTGTGTGATTGAATTACTACTAAGTATATTCACACATCATTCCTTGAATATTATTTTCAAAGACATATTTCTAGATATTATTAACAATGTAAAAAACGATTTTTTTAAATGAGTTCTAATATTTAAAATAGAAATCTTGTTTGATCTTTATTAATCTTAACAAGCATTTTTCAACATCTTAATTATGGTGGCCTTTTCTTAAAAATCACCACTCATGTCATTATCTCTACAAGAGATGATCGATATTAAAGGATAATCTCTCAATGAGATTATTATTATTTGTGTGTGTGTGTGTCTGTCTGTCTGTCTGTGTGAGTGTGTGAATTTGAAATATAAATACTTTGATTAATTAGATTGATGCTTTTCACCGAAGTTTTAGTGCAATGTGAAATACAATCAACCTTGTCCAGGATTTGAACTCGGGTCAGCATATTTATTTTAGACAATCACCATGTAATCAGAAATAGAGAGGCTTCTTTAGTTACGTTGGTTAATGGCATGGCAACTTTCGTTGGGTATATAATACCAAATCCATCATTTCAGAAGGTTATAGTGGGTTTATATCTTTGTAAACGGTATGAGAACTGTTTTGACCTCTAAACTGTGTTCTTATGCTAAACTGAATTATCTGAAATAAAACTGTTTTGACATTAACTCTGTGTATTTCCCAGTCGGCTAGCGCTGCAGAATACACCGAGTGCACCTCTCCGGAGGGGTAAGACCCCCCCCCAATGGGTGTCCTGAATATGACACTAAACACTCTGATGGTGGGGCTCTGCTGATGCTAGAGCTTTGGAGAATGCAGCGGATCCCTTCATTGCTATTGCTCCTGCGTCCACTTTGGCCAGGAATGGTAAAACCTGATAGAACCCTATCTATGGGTTAAATAGAACTAACTGCATACTTAGGCTAAACTGAATAGCTTGAAATAAAAATGTTTTAAACTGTACTTACATTTAAACTGAGTGCTTATGCTAAATTGAATTATTTGAAATTGAACTGTTTTTGATATTCAAACTGTACTTACACTAAACTGAATTGTTTAATATAGAACTGTTTTGACATTTAAATGTATGTAAACAAAATCTGTACTTATATTAAATTAGATATTATATTAGCTAAATTAGAACCGTTTGAATAAACAGAATGGTTTGAAATAGAAATGTTTTTGACGATTAAATTGTGTACTCATCCTAAACTGAATCGTTTGAAATAGAACTGATTATTTGTAAAAAAAAAATGGATTTGGCGTTAAATAACATAGAAAGGTTGATATGCCATAAACCCAAACAACCAACCTACAACCAACGAAACAAATGGAACCACAAAGACATATAAAGGGTTAAAAGAATTTTTAAAAATTGCCTAATACAATCTCGTGATAGTTTTTCAAAAAAGAAGGCCAATTAAGTGATTGAACAGTTGTATAATTTTTCTTCGTATATACTCTCCCCTTCTCTTTTTATTTATTTTTTTTTTTTGTATTTTATGACATAGTTATCGTTCTTCTATCAACACTTGGTATCACGATTCCGAAGTCCGGGCAAAGGTTCATTTAAATCAAAATGTTAAACGTTGACTTTCCTTCGCCATAAATTGATTTCTTCAATTTTCAATTTTGCTCCATATTGTAGTATTCCTTTCTATTATATACTCCCATATATATATATACAGTGTGAAACGATAAAATTGTCGTCCTAAAGAAAACAATACTACAGCTTTATTTTAAAACTTTTATTGAAAAAATCAATTCAGGTAACTTGATTATGTAGTAGAGTTGACATCTATTCAATGTAGCCGCCTTCAGCCTCAATCACCGCCTCGATACGGATCCAGAACTGGGAGCATGCCTTTTCCACAAGCGCAGGCAGGAACTCGGCGAATACTCGGCGGATGGCGGCGATTAGGCTGGCTTTGGTGTAAGAAGGGTACAAAGTCGTAGCACGCCTTCTGAAACCAAGCCTGGGTCTCTTTGGACTTGTGGGCCGGCGTCGAGTCCTGCTGCCACACCCAGGGTCTGCCACCGGCCACCTGATTGCACCAAGGGATCACCACACTCTTCAGCACATCCTGGTACACTTTGGTGTTGACTTTCAAGCCGACTTCAAAGATGTAAGGTGGCATGAGGTGGTCCTCACATGAAACCACACCGAAGACCATAACCGTTCCCGGAAACTTTGTTTTCATCACCCTGGGCATGTCCCTGAATACTTTTGAATAGAATTTTAAGTGTTAAATAACAAAACCTGTAACCATTTAACTGCGTGCAAACAAATTATCGATATTGAATAGAATTATTCATTTTAGGTCTAATTACTTGAAATCATATTACTGTGTGCAAACAAAAGATCACTGGCTCGTTTGCAAACGTTACGTACAAAATATTTCTTTACACGTCATATTTAATATATATATATATATATATATATATATATATATATATATATATATATATATCATCATGCCGTGCCGCTAGCATGGATATCCCTGACTCTCTCTCTCTCTCTCTCTCTCTCTCTCTCTCTCTCTCTCTCGCCACTTTTCCCTATTGTTCATCGCCCCTGGCAAGTATTCAGGGCTACATCCCGTTTCCTCACATAGCTGCTGTATAAATGTTCGAGCTGGTCGTCCTGCTTTTGCTTGGCCATATGCTGGGGTCCATAGAAGTACATCAGTTATGAGCTCATCTTTGCTTCTCTAGCAATGTCCTGCATATCTGGTTCGTCTAGCTTGGATAGTTTTCGTGATGGGAGGCAGGTGACCGTATAGTTGGTGCCTTGTGGGATGTTGCCGCCAGGACTTATTCAATATTGCTCGCAATATTTTTGTGTAATTGCCGTCTAGCTTCTTCCCCAGCCGTTTAGTTTGCATCCGAGTAGTGCATCCATATAGCAGTGTCAACACGACCGCTGCCTGGAAGAAACTGCGTTTCACTTTATCGGTCAGGTCTGATTTCCATATAATCGAAAGCCTAGCGATAGCTGTCCATGCCTTCGTTAGCCGTGTGTCGATGTCTTTTTCGGTTGATGTAACACTGCTTCATGGGTAGGGGAAATAACCCACAAAAATTGATATGCCATGCAGCGCTACCGAACCAAACGACTAAGTTCTTTTAATTTATAGCTAACACGTAACATGTTATTATTTTTTTAATTATTTGGGAAGAAGACGAACAATTTTTGTTAAACATGGGAGAACATACTTAAGATGAAACTTATGTTATTGTTGGCTGGTTTCTTTGTTTAATGGTATATCAACCTTCATGTAAACTGATATTATATATAACCAACAAGGATAAATGTGCATCCCACTGATGACAGGTAGATTCCAATATAATATCAAAGAGTATTGGAGAAGTAGATCATGAGAAAGAAGTTCCAGTGAATGGGAATCCTCCTGTGCTAATTCAGTGAAATGGAATATTCAGTTTTTTTTTGCAAATAACTTTCACATTTCTTACTCAAATTTGTTTACAGTTAGACAGATAGAGGTACTTCTTTCATATATGAAGAATTGAAAGATTACTTGTTAAAAAAAGAGGGTAACAACTAGTTGCATAACTCCTTATAATCCATGAGTAAATAGACAAGTGAAGCATTATACTGGGAAAATTTGGAGATGTGCTTTTAGCAGCAAAAATTCATAATTCAAATATTTTGCAGTGGGAGGTGGGGTTCTATCCCTTGTTGAGTCATACCAAAGACTCAAAAAATGGTACTTGATGCCGCCCTGCTTAACACTTTGCATTATAAGGTATGTATCAAGGGTAATGGAGCAATCAAGGGGAAGGAGTAGTGCCCTGCCCTACATCTCGGTGTAGTAGCAATTGAAAAGGGAGCCTTCGGGTCACCCTTGACAACGATCACCAACTTTATTTTACTTTACTTTCTTCTAAAATCTTTTCTTGCTTTCATTGCAGTTTAATTCCATTTTCATTCTGTACGAAGGAAGATATAAACAGAAGGGTAATGGCGCTTATTTGCGAAATGGAAACGACGGAGCCTGTTTGTTTTGCTTAATCAAATCAAATTGATATCCCGAACAGGAATAGACTAAAACATAACCAAATAGGTCCGAATGTTCCACGCTCTCATTATCCATGATGCATAAAGGTCCCATCCATTTTATCTGGGAGGAAAAGAGAGGGAAGGAAAAGTACACTTTACACACCTGAAAGAAAAAGAAAAGGGAATATAAAAAAAGGAAAGCAAGAAAGAAAGAAAGAAAGGAAATTGTATGCTTCAAAGAGAAGAAAGAAAGAAAGAAACAAACAAACAAACAAACAAGCAAACAAACAAACATAAAAATCCTGTGTTTAGAAAAAAAAGAAAGAAATTTGTATCCTTTAAAGAAAGAAAGAATGAAAGAAAGAAAGAAAGAAAGAAAGAAAGAAAGAAAAGACAGGCAAATAAACAAACAAAATGAGAAAATCGTTTGTTTCAAAAGAAAGAAAGAAAGAAAGAAAGAAAGAAAGAAAATCATTTGTTTCAAAGAAAGAAAGAAAGAAAGAAAGAAAGAAAGAAAGAAAGAAAATCATTTGTTTCAAAGAAAGAAAGAAAGAAAGAAAGAAAGAAATCGTCTGTTTCACAATGAAAAGAAGAAAGAAAGAAAAATTGTTTGCTTCAAAATGAAAAAGAAAAAAACCAAAGGAGAAATCGTCAGTTTTAAAGAAAGAAAGAAAGAAAGAAAGATTCATCCGCTTTAAAAGAAAGAAAGAAAGAAAGAAGAAAAAAAAGAATCATCCGTTTTAAAAGAAAGAAAGAAAGAAAGAAAGAAAGAAAGAAAAAAAAATCATCTACTCAAAAGAAGAAAAAGCAGGAAAGAAAAAAAAAGAAAAAAAGAAGTAAAGAAACCAAACGAGATAGATAATAAACATTTTAAATTGGTTTAATTTCTTTGTTTAATGGTATTTCAATCTTCATGGTTTATTAAATGCTAAAGCCATCTTTGTAGAACAGAAGTAGTACTATTTTACCCATTGAAGGGCATTAGCCCGAAAGGGATTGTAATTGCACGATGGGAATCCAAAATCGCATACGAGGATGTCTCAGTCCAGCACGTTAGACGCGACACTACAGGGACTTAAACAGCTGACAAGCTTATTAACTGGCTCAGTATGGAAATACTCAGATAGATAGATAGATATGAGTTGACTGAGATAGATAGATAGATAGATAGATAGATAGATAGATAGATAGATAGATAGATAAAAGAAGACTGTGATAGATAGATAGATAGATAGATAGATAGATAGATAGATAGATATGAGTTGACTGAGATAGATAGATACATAGATAGATAAAAGAAGACTGTGATCGAGATAGATAGATAGATAGATAGATATGAGTTGACTGAGATAGATAGATACATAGATAGATAAAAGAAGACTGTGATAGATAGATAGATAGATAGATAGATAGATAGATATGAGTTGACTGAGATAGCCAGCCAGCAAGATAGATAGATAGATAGAAGAAGACTGAGATAGGTGTATATAGATAGATATGAGTTGACTGAAATAGATAGATAGATAGATAGATATGAATTGAGATAGATAGATAGATAGATAGATAATGCTCAGCCAGCCAGCCAGCCAGCAAGATAGATAGATAATTATAAAAAGTCTGACATACATATTACTTTCAGTTAATTGAATTGTTTTATTTTATTTTACACATCACTGCTTTGGTCTACTAAGATTTGCTGAATAATTTTGATATATAGATTTGAAATGTATATTTTCACCCTTGCAAAGCCAAATAAGTCAGCCACTATATAGATAGATAGATAGATAGATAGATAGATAGATAGATAGATAGATTTGTACGTGTATGTGTGTGTGTATGAGGTCACACACATCTGTACAAAAAAATATACAAAACAATTTACGAAAATCTTACATATGTGTTTGCAAATGGCGACGAATGTCTGCTGATATCTTATTCATGCAGGCATTTTTTTAAATGGGTACACGCTTATAGTTAAACCCTACCCCGATGCACCCTGAGAAATCGGTGAAGAGAAACACATGGCAGTCATATGATAGGGGTCATAAATCCATCGTACGAAAAGGCTTCTTCTTCGTTATTTTAGTTCTTGACTCAACTGGTAAAACCTTCCTGGATTAAAGTTTATAAATTTTTACTGAGGCCAGTATTTCTATTTCGTTTGATTATTTTAATATCGCATTCAACTAAATCTGTAGTCTAATTTCACGCAGAGATTACTTGAAATAACCTATTACTTATTCGTGTCTTTGTTGAGTACTACTGCCTTTATATATATATATATATATATATATATATATATATATATATATATATATAAAGTGTGCCGACAATATGGTTGTCCAGGGCGCTGGGACTGTAAAATACACCAACTGCTTCTCTACAGAGGGGTAAGATCCCCTCAACGAGTGTCCTTGATATGACACTAATTAATCTGCTGGTGAAGCTCGAGTAATGCTGGATCTGTGGGGAATCATGAGTACCCCATTCAGTGCCATCGCTTCCAGATCCCCTCTGGCTCAGAGTGGTAGCACCTGATAGGGTCCTATCTATGGGTCAAATAGATCTAAACTGTGTACTTAGGCTAAACTTATTTGTTTGAAATAGAACTGTTTGACTAAACTGAATAGGTTGAAAGAGAATGGTTTTTGACAATTACCCTGTACTTAAGCTAAATAGGATTGTTTGAAATAGAACTGTTCATTTGTATACCAATAGATTTGGCATTAAATAACCCACAAAGGTTGATATGCCATAAAACCCAACCAAACCAAATCATATATATTTAATATATATGTATAAAGAGGATTTGGCATTGAATTACCTACAATGGTTGATATGCCATAAAACCCAACCAAACCAAATCATATATATCTAATATATATATGTATAAAGTGGATTTGGCATTAAATAACCTACAAAGGTTGATATGCCATAAAACCCAAACAAACAAAAAACAATCTGTATTCCACTGACTCTCTCCTTCTTTCTCCTTCTCTCTCTCTCTCTCTCTCTCTCTCTTTCTCTCTCTCTCCCAGGCCATCCGTCCCAATCAGCCATCGTATTTGGTAAGTCATTTAAACGACATCAATTCACTAGTTTTTACTGATTGGTTAAGACTGATGCAGAAGACGATATGCCACTGATCAGATTTCTCTTACTTCATCAGCAGTGCTCCGCAGCTATTGCTCGCTTTCCCCTGATTTTTTGTGAGATAGGAAGTAAATGGCCGTACAGCAGTTATTGTGTGGGGTGCTGCTTCCAAGATTTGTTCAAAACAGCACTCAGTGAAATTTTCATTTAGCTTTTTCTCCAGTGGTCCAACTGATTGCAGTCATTAAGTAGTATTGACACGGATACAGCAAATGTACGACCTAGAAAAATTATAAGCACAAGAAATCCGATCTTTTATATTACACATTGTGTGCAAAATCATCAGACGGAAAAGTGAGATAAGTAGCCAATCCATAGGAATTGTATTGTCAAGTAAAGCACGTGTTGAGGTGGAAAAACTTTATAGTGTCATCATATTGACACCTCAAAAATTTTCGTTTGACTTCCAGCTGTACAACATGTCGTTTCAAAATGACTGGAGCTGAGAAATGCATTTTAGTGCGGCTTTCCTCGCCAAAACAGCAAAACTGATTCTAGTTTGCGGCCAAGTGGACAAAAATTCAAAGAAACAAAGTGCATGGACAAATTTGATAATCTAAAATTGCGACCATTTACTCATCGCACCCTAGATTTGTATGCAAGCGCTTATATATATATATATATATATATATATATATATATATATATATATATATATATAGGGACGGTTAGGCAGCTGTCGTTCATTTAAGCATGTCTCATTATATAATAAAGACAAATTTGGTCTGTATAATTCATTTAAGATCCTTTCAAGTTATCTAAAAAGTGTCTAAGTTTCAGGTTGGAATTGGTAGATGAATTTCCCAAAATTGTCTAGAGCACATTCAAACCCTTCATAGGCCATCATCAGGGGTTGCTTGCTTGTGTAAGGTGTGTTGGTTTTTTTTTTAGAAAGAGTATTTTAAAAAACTTTAAAAGAGTTTTGAAAGTTTATATATATATATATATATATATATATAAATTTGGTGGGTGACTTGGACATGACTAATTCTCATGATTTTGTAGACAAGAATTAGCTAGTCACCATGAGACGTTTACTTTAAGTCTAAGTCTAAACACACACACACGCACACACACACACAGACACACACACACACACACATATATATATATATATATATGTATTCATATATACGTATATATAAATATATGTATATATATATATATATATATATAGGTATATATATATGTCTGTGTGTGTGTGTGTGTGTACAGGCACACACATATACGCGCATATATGCGCAGATATATATTTGCATATATATATATATATATATGTATATACACATATATATATATATCCACATTTATATGCGTAAATATATATATATATATATATATATATATATATACAGACATGTATATGCATATATATATATATACGTGTATACATATACATGTATTCATGAATATATATACACAAAAATAAATATACATTGATAAATATATATTTACACAAGCGCAGACACAGACACCCCCAAACACATACAGACACATACCCGAACACACACACACACACACACACACACACACACACACACACACACACACACACACACACACACAAATAAAACACAGATATATCTATATTTACCAACAAAGCTGGTACGAAAAGGTGTTCTTGAAAAGCGTCATTTTTTATTCTCCCGAAATCGTGCATTTATCCAATTTAACTAAAAAAAAATTTCTTTCTTTCAACAATAACAGACGAGGCTTCTTTTGAAAGGTATTTTTACTAGAAATTCTCAAGACAACATGATTTTTTTCATTATTTCTTTTTTTTTTTTTTTCGTCAGCTGTATTTTTTATCCAAGTCGAGATACTTTTCTTAACTTTTAGGAATACGGTCAAACATATCCACCTTAATCTTTTTAGGTTTTTAAAAAGGATTAATTTTGAAATATTTATAGAATTGACGAATTGGTAGAAATATATTTGCTCCCATTGACTAAGATTTTGGTAAATGAGTGTGAAAGGTACGAATGGGTGTGTTTCATTACTTAAATGGCATATCAATCTTTGTAGGGTATTTAATGCCAAAGCCATCCTTCCAGAATAACAGCTGTGGTACTGTTAAACTCGTCGCTGGGAGGATAAGAGGGTTCATGCCTTTTTCAATGGTATTTGTCCAAAACCGAACGTAATAGATCGACTGGACTTCGAAATCGTATACTACGAATATGCAGTCCTTAGTTTTGACCGTTACACCCTGATGTCACACCCCAAAATTACAAGTAAATTAGTCAAACGATATAAAATGATAATCACCTATATATTTTTAATAAAATACATCACACAGGGAGAATTTTTTTTGCACTGATGTCTATAATTGCAAAATTATATATATATATATATATATATACGATCATGTCGCGCCATCAGAACGGATATCGCTGACCCTCTCTCGCCACACCTCCCTATCGTCGATTGCTTCGGGCAGGTCTTCTGGGCTATATCCCGTTTCGCTGCTGTATGTCAGTTCAAGCTGGTTGTCCTACCTTTTCTCATCCATGTGAAGGGGTCCACAGGAGTACATCACTTATGAGCTTGTCCCAAATTCTCCAGCAGTGTCCCGCACGTCTGGTGCGTCTAATTTTGATAGGTTTGGGGATGGGTGGTTAGTGGCTGTACAACTGCTGCGTTGTGGGGTGCTGCCTCCAGGACTTGTTCAATAAGATTTGTTCGTGAAATTTTAAGTCTCACCCAGAAAGAAGAGTATAGCTGATCCTTTTTGTTGTTGCTACAAATTAAAAATTCCTATAAAACTAGAGTAGCTAATTTCGATTTTAAACCAAAGCAGAATAACCAAAAATATTTTATATATATAACATTCTAAACACATTATCAGCAACTGTCAGTTTCACGCTTTCTCGATTATCAGGCAACAATTAAACCTTTTGGTTAACGAATGCATGGTATCTATTTTCTCCCTCTCTATGGTTATTTACTTATTTAAGACTTTCAAAAATATTTTTGCAGTAATTACTTTTTAAAAAGAAACTATATATATATATATATATATATACATATTGGAGGGCGTATGTGTATATGTATATGCACGTTTGTATATATATATATATATATACACTGATATATCAGTCAATTCTTTTAAACTTATCACTATATATATATATATATATATATATTATAACAGTGTTGGTTGTCATTAAATCACTTTGGATTTATGGCAAACCAACTGCAATATACTATCGAGAGTGCTCAATATCTAGGATAGACCTATTATATAATGATAATATATATATATATATATATATATATATATATATATCATCATCATGTCATGCCACTAGCACGGATATCCCTGACCCTCTCTCGCCACTTCTCCCTATCGTTCATCGCCTCTGTATCCTCATATAGCTGCTCTATGTATGTTTGAGCTGGTCGCCCTGATTTTGCTCAGCCATATGTGGGGGTCCATAGGAGTACATCACTTATGATGTCTTCCCTGCTTCTCCAGCAGTGTCCTACATGTCTTGTTAATCTAACTTGGATAGTTTTCGTGATGGGAGGTAGGTGGCCGTATAGTTGGTGCTTTGTGGAGTGTTGCCTCCAGGACTTGTTCAATATTGCTCGCAACATTCTTGTGTAATTGCCGGCTAGCTTTTTCTCCTGCTGTTTTGTTAGCGTCTAAGTGGTGCATCCATGTAGCTGTATCGACACGACCGCTACCTGAAAGAAACTACGTTTCCTTTTATCGGTTAGGACTGACTTCCATATGATCGATAGCTTATTGTCATCTACAGACAGGCTGTTTCGTTGTATCAGATCTCTTCAGTGTGACTTGACAAATAGCGCGCTTGAAGCTGGGATCGAAACTCGCCCAACTTTAGGTCAGACCTCGTATCATACCGCTCAGCCTGAAAGCGAATCATGTCACCTCGGTAATTATAAGATGTTATGTAGTAGCTTTCGTTTGTTTACATTTTGGCTTACCAGAGTGCTCAATTTTTTCGAAGAGCTTTGATTTATGTGAATAACAGCCGTTAATTCTCTCGTGAAAGTGCTCAACCCCCGTGGGGGAGCGTATATATTGTCATCCACAGACAAACTGTTTCGTTGTATTACAACTCATCAGTGTGGCTTGACACGTAGGACGCTTGAGACTTTAAACTTTTAAATTAACACGATACAGTTCACAGGTACAATTATATCCGTGATTGTTTTCACGGGTAATGACAAGGTAAACTACACTACTAATATCAACCTCTCTTCTTTCACTTTTTTTATTTTTAACTTTGCATCCTGATCGTCTATACCCCTTTCTCTTTATCATTTTATGATATTTCACTCTTTTTCAAATTCCCTTGGGGTGTCCTTGTGGTGTAAAGGTTAAAGCGCTGGATTGCATAATCGTACTGAGTTTGGACTCCAGTCGCGCTGTTACGTTCACTTTCAGACAAACACCCTTGGGGAAGGTATGAACCCTCTCATCCTCCCAGCTATGGGTTAAATAGCATCACTGCAGTTTTTCTAGAAGGAGCGGTTTGGCATTAGATAACCCAAGAAAGTTGATATGTCATTAAACAAAGAAACCAAACCAAACCAAACCAAATTCTCTTTTCTTCTACTTTAGATCTTTCCCTTCCTTTTTCCGGTATACTCTTTCTTTCAACTGTTGACTCAAGTGATTTGAAAGGATGTCACTCGATCAATGCTTCTGTGTTTTTAACTCGCTAAATACAGTGGATACTAGTTTTTGAATACGTAGACTGAACACCAAAAGTGTTGAGACATTCAGATGTAATTTCTGGAAGTATTCGTAAGAAAATAAATAACATTTCTCCTCCAGATATCTTCGTATGAGGATAATTATATTGGATACTTACAATGCAGAAAAGACTGACATCAACAAGAATGCAAAAATGACAGCATTTCTACTATCAACAGTAACAAATAACATCCAATTTTAAAAACAACCTGAGTACTTTCCCGGCAAAAAAGGCGTTACCGGCTCCAGTACTTAGAAATAACAAGTTGTTGTAAGCGGTTATTAAAAGAAATCTAATCCACTAGCTAATACAAATGCATATATATATATATATATATATATATATATATATATATATATATATATGCTTGTGCATGCGTGTGTATGTGTGTGAGCGTCTGTGTATTGGGTGTAGTATTATATATATATATATATATATTTTTTTTTTAATATATTTTTCTCAACTACATACACACACAAACAAATACACACACACACACACACACACACACACACACACACACACACACACACATATATATATATATATATATATATATATACTTTGTGTGTGTGTGTGTGTGTGCGTGTGAGCCTCTGTGTATTGGGTGTAGGATTATATATAAGATGCAGAAGCAACACTCGGAATGTTCTAGTATAATAATTAACGACTCTATTATAAAACAAGATTGATTTTAATTTTAAAAAATAAAGAACAAAAAAAGAGATCTACCCAGAAAAGTAAATAACACTCAATATGGCCATTTTTTTTTTCAACGACTGTATCAACACGCCTTCGGAAGGATTAGCGTGCCTTCAAAATAAATTCTTCAGTCGTTTTCTTCGACTTAAGCGAACCAATATTTGGATGGGAAGTTGCATTTAGTTTGTTTTCTAAAACGCCTTATATAGCGTAGTTAAGGTGGGGGTGGGGTCTAGGTTTGATGGAGGCCATAAAGAAATTTCTATCATATCGGAATTTTTTTTTTTTTGGGATTCGTTTCGGTGTTAAGCAAATCAAAGATTCTTTGTCGTTTCTTTTTTGGATCACTTCTATAGGGCTGAATTTTAATGAAAAAGTGCTTCCGTGATAGAGCAATCATGAAAATTTAGATTTATTGCTCTTTTTTCAAAAATTCGACAAATCAAACAAAAAAAAAAAGTTTTAAAAATCATTCCATATTTTGCTTCCGCACGCAGTAATATATTTTTCTAAACTACTCACACACACATACACACACGCACATACACATACACAAAGTATGTATATATATATATATATATATATATATGTATTTGTGTGTGTATGCAGTTGAGAAAAAATATATTAAAAATACATATATATATATATATATATAATCCTACACCCAATACACAGAGGCTCACACACACACACACACACACACACACACATATATATATATATATATATATATACTTTGTGTGTGTGTGTGTGTGTGTGCGTGTGAGCCTCTGTGTATTGGGTGTAGGATTATATATATATATATATATATATATATTTTTAATATATTTTTTCTCAACTGCATACACACACAAATACATATATATATATATATATATATATATATACATACTTTGTGTATGTGTATGTGCGTGTGTGTATGTGTGTGTGAGTAGTTTAGAAAAATATATTACTGCGTGCGGAAGCAAAATATGGAATGATTTTTAAAACTTTTTTTTTTTGTTTGATTTGTCGAATTTTGAAAAAAGAGCAATAAATCTAAATTTTCATGATTGCTCTATCACGGAAGCACTTTTTCATTAAAATTCAGCCCTATAGAAGTGATCCAAAAAAGAAACGACAAAGAATCTTTGATTTGCTTAACACCGAAACGAATCCCAAAAAAAAAAAAAATTCCGATATGATAGAAATTTCTTTATGGCCTCCATCAAACCTAGACCCCACCCCCACCTTAACTACGCTATATAAGGCGTTTTAGAAAACAAACTAAATGCAACTTCCCATCCAAATATTGGTTCGCTTAAGTCGAAGAAAACGACTGAAGAATTTATTTTGAAGGCACGCTAATCCTTCCGAAGGCGTGTTGATACAGTCGTTGAAAAAAAAAATGGCCATATTGAGTGTTATTTACTTTTCTGGGTAGATCTCTTTTTTTGTTCTTTATTTTTTAAAATTAAAATCAATCTTGTTTTATAATAGAGTCGTTAATTATTATACTAGAACATTCCGAGTGTTGCTTCTGCATCTTATAGATACAATAAAGTAACACGTTTTTTTTTGTTCTTGGCGATTAACTTCTACTTTAGAAAATATTCTGAGTTCAAATCCTATCGAAATCATTAAAATTAAGAATGATTTATGAATAATAATAATAAAAATATTTTAACAAGGAATATCGAATCTATTTTGGACTTATTTAACTGACTAAAGATATAAGATACACTTTTAAGTGATATCAATATGCACCTAGTGAAGGCATGGACTGCTATCGAAAGGTTATCAATCTTATAGAAGTCTGATCTATCCAATGAATTAAAACAGAATTTCTTCCAAGCAGCGATTGTGTCAATACTACTCTACAGATGCACCTGATCACGCTGACAAAACGCATAAAGAAAATGCTAAACGAGAATTGCACAAGAATGCTACGAACTATATTGAACAAAATCCCGGAAGCAATGTCCCACGAAACAGCAGTTGTACGGCCTCTTATCTCCAATCTCTAAAACAATCCGAATAAGACAAACGAGACATTTGGGACTATCTTGGAGAACCAAGGTCTTACTCATAAGTGATGTTCTCCTATGGACCCTTTCACATGGACGTGCTAGTGTTAGCTGACCAACAAGAACTTACCTACAAATGCTCAGTACAGACACAGGATAAAGTCAAGAAGACCTGCTTGGAGTGATGGACGATAGGGACAGAGAGAGAGAGAGAGAGAGAGAGAGAGTCAGGAGGATCCGTGCAAGCAGCCTGACATGAAGGAGATAAGTTCAAAAAATTTCAAAAACTATGAAGTTTACGGGTGTGTAGTTAGAATATTTTATATTGAATAAAATAATTTCTTTTTTTTTTATCGTCAACAACAACGAACAGGTTTTATTTTATTTCATTTAAAGAAATATTTTTCTTTTAATTAAAATAACAAAAAAAAAGCCCAAAACACATCACACAACCTACCAGAACAATTTCTTATCGATGTACATATGGTTTGAATTCAGAGGTCCTTCTCCAAGACTGGTTACGTTACTAGGGCTAAAACGTCCAGTCTTCCCATTAATTCATCCCTAAGTGGAGGAAGAAAAAATAAGTATTCATACCTTTTCCTAGGGCGATAGCGTGAAGAGAAACGCAAACTGCATCATCCAGGATTTGAACCCAGGCTACTGAATCCATTTCCTTTAATGATAAGTGTTACGCTAAGAACTCCTCTTCATATACACGTTGATAATGGTTAAAAAAATATATACAAAATACAGTAAAAATAGACATGCTGATTTATGTGATAAGCGTAAAAAGTAAGAAGTGTATCTGGCGTCATTTTATTTTGATGACATTTTCTGATATTTACTGACATGCGCAGTTGTGGACAAGGACGATAACAGGAATAAATGCCATCTGACATTTCCGGTATCTATTTCAACCAATGAAAATAAAAAAGATAAAAAAGCATGAATTTTTTACGAGTATGCGCAGGTTTTTCGCCAATAGTATCCAAAAACATCAACAAAGTTTTTATCTCAACCCCCACAAGGGGAAGTTACCATGGTGTACCTTATGGGGAACAGAAGATTTTTTCGTTATTTGGTTTAGTTTCGTAAGTTGTTGTCATTGATGGTTGTAAGCTGTTATTGCATCTGACTCCATTGTTTTTCTTCTTCTTAAGTAATCTAACTTGTTAGCGTCTGAGTCTGTAGAAGGCTGCAAAAGAATCACTGAAGGAAGAAAGAAATGAGATGAAGATGCCCTTTAATTCAAAACTTTATCATTGGGTTAAACGACCATACTATGGGTGTGGAATTTCTTCCTGAAGCCAATTGAAAAGGTAGATTCTCCCAGACCAGATGTTAAAATATGTGACGGTTTATTTTCGGTGGTTTCCTGTAGTTAAGATTTATAGTAATGTCTGGTAGGTGTTCTTAATACAGGGTGCTGCTAGCAGGGGTCACGATCTTCAGCCAAGAAGGAGACTTGGTTGGACACGTGTGCTGCCTGCCCACAGCTAAAAGAAAGGGGTCCTGTCAGTCTTATTTACCGCTAAAGTGAAGTAGAATTTCTCTTTGGCACCCGGAAATCCTTTTTATTAAGCATTCGCCAGTCCTACATCCTCTCAGTGGTTTCAGGCGACTGCTACACTTATCATTTTATTTTACTTTTTAATTTCATTTTTTATTTCGTATATCAATATATGCCTCTAGAGAAGGTGTGTACTGGTATCGATAGTTTATCGATCATATAGAAGTCTGATCTATCCGAAGAATTAAAACGGAAGTTTTTCTTAGCTGTAGCTGTGTCAGTGCTACTGCACAGATGCACCGTATAAAAATTGACAAAACGTATAAAGAAAAGCTGCTATAAGCTGCCAGCGGGCTGGGCTGCATATCAATCATTGTAGATTATTAAATGTCAAATCCATTTTTATACATATGAACAGTTCTATTTGAAACTATTCAGTTTAGCATAAGTACGCAGTTTCAAAGTCAAAAACAGTTCTACTATAAACTATTCAGTTTAGTGTAAGTACACAGTTCCAATGTTAAAAACAGTTCTATTTCAAGCAATTCAATTTAACATAAATACGCAATTTCAATGTCAGAAAGCAGTTCTATTCCAAACCATTCAGTTTAGCAGGTACGCAGTTTAGTTCTATTTGACCCATAGATAGTACCCTATCAGGTAGCAGTGGCAATGAAGAGACACTCTGCATTCCCCAAAGCTCCAGCATTACTAGAACCTCACCATCAGATTGTTTAGTGTCATAACTAGGACACTCTTTGGGGAAGTCTTACCTCTTTGCAAAGAAGCAGTCGGTGTATTCTTCAGCACCAAAATTTTACACGGAGACATTAACAGCAGATCGTTTCAGAATCTCCCAAGATTTCATTCAACGAACGTCTGTGGGTTTAATGAAAGAAAATGGTTTCAAACTAAATTTTTTTTAAAAAGCCAAAGATAAATAATATCCCGCAGAATCTATTTCGGATACAGACTACGCAGATGATCTTGGGCTTCGGGCAAATACACTTACTCAAGCCAAATTCCAGCTGTATAGCTTGAATAAGGCAGAAAAAAACATTGAATTCTACTTGAACTCATTTTAAACTAAATTCATGTGTTTTAAACTAGATGTATTTTAGTAATTTACTTTTGTGTTTGAGCTCTGTAGCTGATTTTTCGAACAGTAAGGCCAGGGCTCCATCGAGCTGACAAAGAAAAGAAACAAAAGGTACCCTGCAAAAACAATTATCGATACCGACTACACCGATGACATAGCGCTTCTGGCAAATGCACCCGTCCAAGCTGAAATCCTGCGACATTGTGTGAAACGAGCCGCTGCTCCATGTCAATGCACACAAGATGGGATACATGTTCTTTAATCAAACAGGTGACACCTCCACACTAAACGGTAGGTCTCTGAAACTAGTAGACAAGTTCACCTCATCTACTGAGACAGACATCAACACGCGACTAACAAAAGCATGGACAGCTAACAAAAGATTATCGGTCATATGGAAGTCAGGCCTGACGGATAAAATGAAACGCAGTTTCTTCCAAGCAGCGATCGTGTCGATACTGCTATATGGATGCACTACATGGATGCTAACCAAACATCTGGAAAAAAGCTTGACGGCAACTACACAAGAATGCTGCGAGCAATATTGAACAGGTCCTTGAGGCAACACTCCACAAAGCAGCAGCTGTACGGCCACCTACCTCCCATCATGAAAACTATCCAAATTAGACGAACCAGGCAAGCAGGACACTGCTGGAGAAGTAGGGACGAGCTCATAAGTGATGTACTCCTGTGGACCCCTTCACATGGTCGAGCAAAAGCAGGGTGACCAGCTCGAACCTACATACAGCAGCTCTGTGAGGATACGGGGTGTAGTCCTGACGACCTGCCGGAAGCGATGAACGATAGGGAGAGGTGGCGAGAAAGGGTCGGGGATATCCGTGCTGATAACACGACATGATGATGATGATGATGATGAAACTAGATACTTTCATCGACGTATTTCATCGACTGAAAGAGATGTCAGCATGTACTAAAAAGGCGTAGACTTTATTGACAGGTAATCGGCCTTAAGAAAATCTGATATCTCTAATAAAATAAAATTGGATCTCTTCCACACTGTGACCGTATCAGTACTACTGTATGGATGCACCGCCTGAAAATTTAACGAAACGCTTAGAGAAACAGTTGAACTAGATACGAATTTTGAGTGCTATTCTCAACTACTCCTTGAGGCTGCACTCCAAAAAAAAACAGCAGCTGTATGACTACTTACCTCCTATCTCAAAAAATATCCAAATAAAACGAGCAAGACATGGTGGGCGTTGCTCGAGAAGCAAGAAGGAACCCATGAGTGATGTTCTCTGGTGGACTTCTACACATGGACACACCAGCCTTGGCTGATTTGCGAAAACTTGCAGGCATCAGCTCTGGGTGGACACTAAATGAAGTTTAGAAAACCTTTCAAGTGAGATAGCTGATCGGGACGGATTGTGCGAAAGACTCAAGGGAATTAATGCATTCAACTCGACTTGATGTTTAAGATGATGATATACCTGGTGAGAAAGCGCAATTAAGAGAATTTACAGAAGCACAAAACATAAATCATACATTTTATTGCTTAGAATAAGACACAAGAGGTTCAATCCTGACTACAGCCGAGTAACAAAACAGGAATACTTAACACTTGTACCCGTTTATGGCTAATTGAATCAGAACAGGCGTCCGCCGTGGATTCAATAAAGGACGTAGTTCGAAGTTCCGTGAAGGTTCCCGAGTTCGACAAACGCCTGAAGAAGGCCGGAGGACATATCGGCCGAAACGTTGTGGAAATAACAATAAAGATGAAGACAATAGTCCGAAAAACGTTAATGATAAAACGACACAAGACATTGAGCAGTATTTTGTATTTTTGTTGTGTCATAAAAACTTTGATTCTTTTTCGTTATTTTTAAAAAAATTACATCAGACAACACTCATATTTTAATTGTTCGTGTAACATAAACACCTCTATTCTCATTGGTTGTTTCTTAACGATCACATCAGACAATAGGCCCTTATTTTCAGCTTTAATTCATATTCTTTATTTCTTAAATATTACATCAGACAATTAGCCCGTTTGAATTTTCACAGTGACATAAAGATTTTAATTCTTATTCGTTATTTCTTAAAAATTACATTTGACGAATCGGCCTCGTTTTAAATTTTGCTCACACGTCAGCAGAAGAGCCTGTTATTAAAAAATAGAAAAAAAAAAAAAAAAAAAGAACTGTAATTGTCTTACATGTACACCGCCGATCATTCGCCTCAGTCAGTACACTTCCGCTTTCGTGAAACTTCCGGAAAAGCGAGAGGATAATACTCTGAAAAGGAACTTCCGTTTCCGAAAACTGTTTTTGGGAAGAACAGCTGAAAAATGTCTTGCTTTAATGCTTCATCATATCACTTCCTGTTTGCATGTCACAGTGTTCCACCTTTTGAAATTTTGCAAATATTATTTGTGCAAATTAGTTTTGCCCAAATTGCACCCGACGTGAAAGGGAGCAAATGCTGCACTATTTATGAACTAGTAAGATTGCACTCGAAATATAGTAGCAGTATCAGTAGGGTAAAAAGATATTTAATATTTGTTTTGCTTAGTGCAATAACAGCAACGGAGGTGCGTCCCCAGAGATCAATTTCAACTGTCTACTCGATCTTCCGTCCATAGTTGCAATTCGCCAATGGTCCGAGAGACCTGTGTTCAATCCCAGGTCACGTCATATCAAAAACTTTAAAAATGGTACTTGATACCTCCTTGCTTAATACTCAGCAATATAAGGTATGTATCAAGAGTAAAGTGGAGCAATTCAGGGAAAGGAGTTGCACCCTCCCTTATACCTCGGTGTCGGAGCTATTGAAAAAGGAGCATTCTGGTCGCCCTCAACTACGGTCGCCAACTTACAAATACATATGTGTATAGAAACGAGTATGTATCCATAAAGGCACCAACACAAACACACGCACACTGACACCCACACCCACACACGCGCGCGCGCGCACACACACACACACACACACACACACACACACTCCTGCGTGTCTAACTACACTGAGGAGTTCTGATAGAACGAAACAGTCTGTCTGTGGATGACAATATATATACATATATATATATATATATATATATATATATATATCAAACCCGCCTCCAAACAAGCAGGATGTGACACAAGGTAAATTTTTAAGTGGACTTTAACAGGTAGAATTTTCTTTTTATTAGACAGTTGCCATACCAAAGTTAAAGAACTTAGTCTACCCTACTATTTACCCATAATCGAAGGGAGAATAGATAGATGCGTACATTTCCGAAAGGTATTAGTGCTGTGTAAAAAAATTCCAACAGCCTCTACCAGGATTTTGACTTGGTTGGTTGGTTGGTTTCTCTGTTTAATGGAAAAACAACATTCGTGGGTTATTTAAAGCCAAAGTAATCCTTGGTGAAAAACATTAGTGGAATTACTTAACCCGTAGCTGAGTGGGGGTAGAGATTTCATACGTTTGGAAATCTGATCACCGTGTCTATTTCCTATGACAGTAACCATTACACTACAAACGCCTGAATGTATTTCTTTAGATAAATGTTTGGGAGAGTGAAATGTATGGATGTGTTCCTTTCAAGGGTATATGTACATATGTAGGTTGTGTGAGTAGAGATGTAGCAAAAAGACAGTTCAATAAGTTTGAGTGGGCGGCAGATTTTTATAGATGATAGAATAGAAAAAGAAGGATTTCTTCTTCTTTAGTTTTTATTGTCCCTAATAAATAAGTCTTTGGTGCAAATAGGGTCAGATGTCTTTAGACAAGATTACCATTTTCTAAAGCACTTTAATCCCGGGAGGTCCATAGGAGAGAGGAAGTGATCCTTCACCGAAAACAAGAGCTTCTGTTCTTAAAGGAATGAATCAAGAAATATGAAGACGATACCATAATCTACTAATCCCTCTTTCGCCTATAACTCTCTTAACATATCCTGTCTAGTCACTTTTCAGACAGACCCTATACGTGCTATTCACCTAAGGAAATCGCACCCAGTCGGCTGGAGCTGTAGAATACACTGCATATCTGCAGAGGGGTAAAACAACCTCATCGAGTGTCCTGGATAGGACACGAAACAACCTGGGAATGTGGATTAGCCCTTCATTACCATTGCAGCAAGGTTCATTCTGGCCCTCAGTAATAGCATCTGATAGGGTCTAATCTATGGGTCAAATAGGACTATTTGATATTCAAATTGTGCGCAAACAAATGACATGCTAAATTAAATTGTTAGAAATAGAAGTGTTTGAATATTTAACTGCGTGTAAACAAATGACTGATGTTTTATTGAATTGTTATTGATACACTGCAATACGTGGAACCCTTTCACTTTGTTGACCTATGCTAAATTGAATTGCTAGAAAGAGAACTGTTTGGTCATTTCAAGTGTTGTAAATAAATGACTGATGTCTAATTGAATTGTTAGTGATACATAAAAATTCTTGGAAACACTTAAATTTGTAGAAACAAATGATTAATAGTAAATAGAATTTTTAGTATTAGATAGAAATACTTGAAACCATTTAACTGTGTTAAAAAAATAAGCTCAGATTCATTATCAACAAAATGTTATGTCAAATCATATTCAATATGTATGAATGAAGAGGATTTTGCCTTAAACAGCCAATAATGGTTGATATGCCATAAAATCAAACCAAACAATCGTAAGGAAGTCTTTGGAGTATCTTAACACACACCACTTTAACCGAGGTTTCCCTTCTCAAGAACCTAGTTTCATATAAGTTGTCTTTCTTTGAGATCCAGAATATGTACCATCAAAGAATCTCGTAATGTCCGTATTGAGAGCCGATGCACTACGTCTTTTTTAACTAAATCTTTGAGTCTATCCAGAATTTAAAAAATATTCTAAAAAAATCACCCAAGCGATTAGACCTTTCGACAAAAGAGAACTGGCATTTAAACAAATAACAATAATCAAATTCAATGAGAAAAAATCCCCCAACATAATGGTGTCGGCGTCTCTTCAACTAGTTTGAGGCACAGTAAACATAACGGTTCTCATCGTGCTATATGGGCTCGTCGAGCCTAATTCAAATTCAAGACAAGGTGAATTTTACTTCGCGCTAATGTCTTTAGGAAAGACATGAACACATCACTTCGTCCAACTTCTAGTTATCGGTAAATCGTTGGACAGACTGGATTTTTAGCCTCGGGTAGGAAACTAGTCTATCAACCAATGAGTTGGTAAAACAATTTGTAGATATCTTAAAGCGAGTGAGGCTTAAAGTACGGAGGAAGGATTAGTATGTATTACGATACGCAATGAGTTGTATACAATAATGAAGAGAAAATACTTTTCTATAAAAATATCTTCTTTATTACTCGAAAGTGTCGAAAGTAAGAGAGAGAGAGAGAGAGAGAGAGAGAGAGAGAGAGACGAAGGACTTTCGGGTTGATAAACGTGCGTCGGCTGCTTGACGCAACTGTTGGGTAGGCCCAATAATCGCGAGCGAGACTGCAGACCCACTGCTCAATCTTCAGAGGGACGTCTCCCCAGGCTCTAACTCTCTCCGGAAGGGCTAGGAATATCACCTGGCGCCTGAAGCGCTTCTTTTAAGAAGAATGCTGTTGCAGCCCAATGCAAATTTTGTGCTCGCCAGGTGTGTCAGGGCTTCGGCCCTGTTGCTGAATTCATCTTTTAAAATGCCTTGTTCCACACTCATCTGGCTACTGGGACGTACGACAAATACCAAAGGACGCGGTCACAGGTCTGCTATTTTTGATAAGATACCTTCTTAATCCACGTTGTTTCTATATTCCGGACCCTGCTTAACACTTCTTCTCGGCCGGGGCGCTTGGCTGCCTCACCTCTCTGGGTACTCGCTGAGTGTTTTCGGAATCTGACCGCTTCTCCTGACTGACCTTCCATCACTTGGGGTTTTAAACTGTGTGCCTATTTAATATTTTCAACGCCTATACGTTTTCCTTCCGGTTCTCAAATCTCGTGATTTATTTCCGCTGTCGCCTTTTTTACACAGGTGAAATATCCTGTTTAGAAATGCACAGGATACTGTAAAAGGTCAATATCTAACAGACGGTCATGATTGTAGGAGATCGAACTGCTGACAAAGAGTTCGAATTCTGGATGGGATTGTTTGCGTTTTACTTTGTGAAAAAGCTATAAATGTATCTGATGGCTTCCCCAACTGTGCGTAAATAAATTGAAACCAGGTTTACTCCGATTAAAACTGATATTGTGCCTCATCTTACTCCTTGTTGGGCAAATTAAAAAAATTGAGTGGTTTCAAGATAAGTAAAAATCATATTCGGTAAGAATTCAATTACATTCAGTGGTTGGACAAAATTATGGAGACTTATAGAATCTTATTATCACAATTTTGAAACTCCTATAAAACCAGAAACGTTTGTTATTTTCATGTTGCTTTTTTTATTATGAATTTTTCTCGTTTTGTTTTACTAAAATAGTTGTTTTTTGTTTTTTACAAACGAGGTGCATACGATAAGTTTCCAGACTTTTTATACAGGCATTTAAAATTATTGTAGACTCTTGAAAATTCAGTATATTATTGCTATATATATTATGACATGACTGACGAATTTCTATGATTTCAGGTTCAAATCAACAGCTACAGCAGCAATTGGAATACACCCTACTAAAGCCTGATTGTCACAGCTGGTGAATTTCAAAAATGCAATCTGGCACTTTAGAAGAACAATATGCAATAGAATTCTGTTTTAAACTTGGAACAAATGCCACAGAAACGTATGGAATGCTTCAGGCTGCTTTTCGACCGTCTTCCATGAATCGAGCATCAGTTTTTGAGTGGCATAAGAGATTCAAGGAAGGCAGGGAGTCTGTGAGAGATGATGAGAGGTGTGGGAGGAGTAAGGAAGTCAATACACCAGAGTTGATTGGACAAACGGTTAGGGTTAGGGTTACTATGTTGAGGTTTTAATGGAGTTCAGGAAGAGATTCAGTCAGAAGAGGCCATCTCTCTTCAAATCGGGTCTGTGGCATTTCCACCAGGACAATACACCAGTCCACAACTCCATCCTTGTCACACACTATTTGACCAAGATGGGCATCATGACAGTTTTTCATCCTCCCTATAGTCTAGACCTTGCTCCCTGTGACTTTTGGTTATTCCCTAAGCTCAGAACCTGTCGTTATGAGACAATTGAGATGAAAGAGACTGTGACGAAGGTCATTGACACTCTCACACAAGAGGATTTCCGTGAGACCTTGCAAAAGTTGTAGGAACGGTACAACAAGTGCATTGCAGCCGGAGGAGATTACTTCGAAGGGGGCTAGAGTTTCATGTGTGTACTATCAATAAAAGTGCCCATACAAAAAAAGTCTGGAAATTTATCGTATACACCTCGTATATCATCATCAGAAGAAAATTATCAAAATTCATTAAAATGGCAGATCTATCAGACTTTAAAAGAAGTCAAATTGTTGCTGCTCGTATGACAGTCGCTAGTGTAAGAAAAACCGTTGAATTATTTGGTGTAGCCAGTAGCACTGCCTCGAAAGTAATGACAGTATTTGAGAAAAAAGGGAAAAAACTCCTCATTGAAGTAAAACTCTGGAAGAAAGCGAAAACTGTCTGATAGGGACCGTTGAACTCTGACACGGATTGTTTGGAAGGATCACAAGAATACAGTTCCGAAAATTACAGCAGAGCTTAATGACCATCTCGAGAAGCCAGTTTCCTCAAAACTGTCTGAAGGTAGCTGCACAAAGCTATAACCAAAGAACCATATAATATAATTTGTTTAAAATGTCTACGTGTTTCCTTTGTACCTAAAATAAAATCTTATAGATAACATCAATATCATTTAGGGTTGTCCTCGTGGCGCAATGGGTAAAGCACTGGACTGAAAAATCGTAGTAAGTTGTTCAAACTGTTACGCTCTCTTTCGGCAAAATACCCTTGGAAAAGGCATGAACCCATTTATCCTCCCTGCTATGGGTTAAATCATTCCATTCCTGTTCTTTTAGAAGGGTGGATTTGGCATTAAAGAATAACCCAAGGAGGTTATTAATCCACTAAATCTCACTTCAAAGGAAACTCGCGTTTGTTAGTCCACCACTCTAACAACTGTATTTATCTGCAATATGTTTGCCACTACGCTACGGTAACTTCTGCTCAGCTTTGTTTTAGTATTTATAATAAGGTTTCTATATTTCCCATTTATAAACGATGTCTTGAACATCGAGATTTTTCTTCAGTGGGGATTGATTTTATGAGGACGTATTAACGATCACGAATTAAGATATTTTTTGTGACTTTGAGAGGGATTAATACAATTGCTTGATTTGGTTTCTATGTTTAATCCTTTGGTTGGTTGGTTGGGTTTAATGGCACATCAACCTTTCTAGGTTATTTAGCGCCAAATCCATTTTTATACAAATAATCAGTTCTATTTCAAACAATTCAGTTTAGCGTGAGTACCAAGTTTAATTGTCAAAAACATTTCTATTTCAAACTATTCAGTTTATTTAAACAGTTATAAGTCAGTTTAGTATAAGTAGAGGTTTTGTTTATACACAGTTAAATGTCATAACAGTTCTATATGAAACAATTTAGTTTAGTGTACGTACAGTTTCAATGTCAAAAACAGTTCCATTTCAAACAATCCAGTTAAGAATAAGCACGCCGTTTAAATGGACGTACACAGTTTAATTGTCAAAAACATCTCTATTTCAAGCTATTTCTATTAAACAATTCAGTTTAGAGAAAGTACAGTTTCAATGTCAAAAACAGTTTCATTTCAAACAATTCAGTTTAGCATAAGTACACAGTATAAATGTAAGTACACAGTTTAATTGTCAAAAACATTTCTATTTCAAGCTATTCAATTTAATCAAAGTCCTAATTCAAATAATTCAGGTTAGTCTAAGTATACAGTTAGTTCTATTTGCCCCATGGATTGGACCCTATCAGGTGCTACCACTCCGGGCCAGAGTGGACCTGGGAGCAATGGTAATCAAGGGGTGCTGTGCATTCTCCAAAGCTCTAGCATCACTAAAACCTCACCATCAGATTGTTTAGTGTTATATCCAGGACACTCATGGGGGGGTCTTACCTCTCTGCAGAGGTGCAGTCAGTGTATTCTACAGCCCTAGACAACAGGGCAATCAGCTTTTGTGGATTATTAAATGCTAAAAGCTCAGCCAGGCGGCTGGAGCTGCAGAATACATCGACTGCTTCTCTGTAGAGGGATAAGACTCCACAACGAATATCCTAGATATGGCACTAAACAATCTGATGGTGCGGCTTCAGTAATGCTGAACTTTTGGGGAATTCGGAGTACCCCTTTATTGATATTGCTCCCAGGTCCACACTGACTCGCAGCGGTAGTCACTGAGAGGTTCCTATCTATGGGTGAAATAGAACTAAACTTTATACTTATGCTAAACTGAATTGTTTGAAATAGAACAGTTTTTGACATTTAAACTATATACTAATGTTAAACTGAATCGTCTGAAATAGAACTGTTTTTGACATTTAAATGTGTGTGAAAAAACTGTAGTTCTGCGAAACTGAATTGTTTGAATTAGAACTGTTTATATGTATAAAAATGGATTTGGAATTAACTAACCTACAATGGTTGATATGCCATAAACCCAAACCAAACTAATGCTAAAAGCCATCCTTGTGGAAGAATAGCTGTGATACTATTCACACTGATTTCTAGGATGATAAGGGGCGTTCATGCCTTTCTCAAGGGTATTAAACTGCAAGCGAGTGCTATAGCGTGACTGACATTCGAATTCGCTTTCCCCGAAGCCAAAGTCAAGCACTTTAACAGCCAGTAGGCTGGGGCTGTAGAATACACCGACTTCATCTCTCCAGAAGTGTAAGACCCCACCAACGAGTGTCCTGGATATGACACTAAAAAATCTGATGGTTAGGCTTCAGTAATGCTGGAGCTTTGGGGATTGCGGATTGCTATCGCTCCCAGGTTAACTCTGGCCCGGAGTGGTAGCACCTAAGAGGGTCCTGTCTATGGGTTAAATAGAACAAAATTGTTCGGTTCTGTTTCTTTGTTTAACAGCATATCAATCTTTGTAGGTTATAAAATGCCAAAGCCAACCTGATAGGGTCCTATCTATCGTTTAAATAGAAAGTTTGACATTTAACCAGTGTGCAAACAAATGATTAATGCAAAAATGAATTCTCAGAAATAGAAATGTTTGATTATTTAACTCTGTAAACAAATGACCGATGTTTGATTGAATTGTTTGTGATACCTAGCAATACTTGGAACCACTTACCTTTGTAGAAACAACTGTTTAATAGTAAATAGAATTATTGGTATTCATCATCATCATCATCATGTCGTGCCACTAGCACGGATATCCCAGACCCTCTCTCGCCACTTCTCCCTAACGTTCATCGCCTCCGGCAGGTCTTCAGGGCTACATCCCGTATCCTCACATAGCTGCTGTATGCATGTATGTTCTAGCTGGTCGTCCTGCTTTTGCTCGGCCATATGTGGGGGTCCATAGGATTACATCACTTATGAGCTCGTCCCTGCTTCTCTAGCTGTGTCCTGCATGTCTAGTTCGTCTAGCTTGGATAGTTTTCGTGATGGGAGGTAGGTGGCCGTATAGTTGGTGCTTTGTTGGGTGTTGCCTCCAGGACTTGTTCAATATTGCTCGCAGCATTCTTGTGTAATCACCGTCTAGCTTTTTCTCCAGCCGTTTTGTTAGCGTCCAAGTAGTGCATCCATATAATAGTATCGATACGACCGCTGCTTGGAAGAAACTGCGTTAAAAAAAATTGGTATTAAATAGCAATAATTGAAACCATTTTACTGTGTTCAAAAAATGAGCTCAGACTCGTTTAAAAATGTTATCAACAAAATGTGTTTACAAATAATTCAATATCTAAGTATAAAGAGGATTTTTCATTGAAAAATCTAAAATGGTTGATATACCTTAAAACCAAACCCAATGTTTTCTTGAAGTGAAAGTGATACACAGTAATACTTGTAACAATATAACCCTGCGCAAACGAATGAGTGATTTGGAATAGAATTATTAGTATTAAACAAGAATACAAGAAACTTTTTAACTGTGTACCTATATAGAATTGTCATTATTACATAGCGATGCTTGAAACCATCTAAGGGGGTGTCCTCGTGGTGTAATGGTTAAAGCTATGAACTGCGGAATCATAGTACGTGAGTTCGTACTCCAGTCGCGCTATTACGGTCACTTTCGGGTAAATATCCTTGGGAAAGGTATGAACCCCCTTATCCTCCCAGCTATGGACTAAATAGTACCACTACTGATCTTCTAGGAGAATGGCTTTGGTATTAAATAACCTACAAAGGTTGATATTCCATTAAACAAAGAAACAAAAACAAACCAAGCTATCTGACTTGGTCAAAAGGAAACTATTTATGCAAGAGAGGAATATTTGAAAGCATGTAACTGTGTTCAAGCTATAAAAATACACGCATGCGCAACTAGAGCTCGAACTCGCTTATTCAAGGCCACATTCCTTCGCTTTAACAACAACGCCACGAGGACAAAACTGATATTGAACATTTTCTTTGGGACTCCCACAAATGGACACACTAATGTTGACTAATCGGCAAATTCAAATAAACCCGTTCTGTGTGGACACTGGAAGCCCTTTGAGGAGTGATGAAGGATAGGAACGGATGGTGAGAGAGAGAGTAAAGAGAATCCGTACAGGAGGTGTGCTTCGATAATGATGATAATGATGATTAAAAGAGAGAGAGAGAGAGAGAGAGAGAGAGGATGAAGGGCACAGACACAGACTGGCGGACTGCTATATTGACCTTTTCGTAACGCACGTTCCCAGTTTCTATGATTGCCTTTCTCTGTTTACTGTCTGAGTGACAAACAGACAGAGAGACAGATATATATATATATATATCGAGAGAGAGAGAGGGGGGGAGAGCGATATATTTTCGTTTGCATACGTGTTTAATCTTTAGGAATAGTCTAAAATATCAAGTTGGAATCTCTTCACGCGTCAATGAAATAGGTAAATTCTGCCGAAATTTCTCGGGGTTGAAAAGGCGCCTGGTTTTTGATTTCAGGAAGTTCCGACAGTTTTGGGATTGCAGAGAATAAATCAAAGACGGAAACACAGTTTGACTCTTAAATAGATCTATACTCTTATTCACACACACACACATATATATAAACAAATAAATACATACACACACAAACAAAAACATTCATAGAAATAAGTAAGTAACTAAAGTTGGCGATCGTGGTCGAGGGCAACCCGAAGGCTTCCTTTTCATTAGCAATAACACATGGGTGTAAGGGGGAGCGCAACTGCTTTCCATGGTTTACTCCCTTTACTCTTGATCTCTACCATTTTGGGGGTCTTTGGTATGATTCGACCTTGGATCGACCGGGCCATTGCTGAATACTACACACATAAAACAGAAAAATACACGCTTCTAATTTACGAATTAAAACAATATACATAATCTTATATTTACCACAACGGCATGTCAAATTAGTGTATTGCATTAATTAACGGAAATTCTCCCATTCTCCTTTCAAATTAGTCCATAGTTCTTCGACGTTTCTCGGTTTCTTTTCCTTATCTCGTTCATTTAGTAACTTCCAAACATTCTCAAAAGGTTCCATGTCTGGGCTTTGAGCAAGCCACTATATAATAGTAACATCCTCCTCAGAAAGAAATTTCTTAACAGACTTTGCTGTGTAACACGGGGCGTTATATCCAAGATATACGAGATGCCGAAGTCGTCTGGAGGCTGTACTTGAAGCCAACAGAAATTTCTTGAAATAGACTATGTACTTGGAACAACGATTGACAAAATCAGAGAGAACGGCTTCGAGCTGACAAAGAAAAAAAAAAAAACAGAAGGTACCCCGCAAAAACAATTACCGACGCCGACTACGCCGATGACATAGCGATACTGGCAAATACACCTAACAAAGCCGAAACACTACTGCATAGTTTGGAACGAGCAGCCGCAGGCATAGGCCCTCTATGTCAATGCACACAAAACGTAATATATGTTCTATAATCAAACGGGGAACATCCCCACTCTAGACGGAACCCCTCATAAACTAGTAGACAAATTCACTTACCTAGGAAGCAGCGTCGAATCAACCGAAAAGGACATCGACACGAGGTTAACGAAAGCATGGACAGCTATCAATAGGTTATCGATTATATGGAAATCAGACCTAAGCGATAAAATGAAACGCAGTTTCTTCCAGGCAGCGGTCGCATCGATACTGCTATATGGATGCACTACATGGACTCTAACAAAACTGCTGGAGAAGAAGCTAGACGGCAATTACACAAGAATGCTGCGAGCAATCTTTAACACGTCCTGGCGACAACACCCCACAAGATACCAACTGTACGGCCACCTGCCCCCTATCACGAAAACTATTCAAGTTAAACGAACCAAACATGCAGGACACTGCTGGAGAAGCAGGGACGAACTCATAAGTGATGTACTCTTATGGACCCCCACACATGGCCGTGCAAAAGCAGGACGACCAGCACGAACATACATTCAGCACAGGATGTTTTCCAGAAGACCTGCCTGAGGCGATGAACGATAGGGAGAAGTGGCGAGAGAGGGTCAGCAGCACATGATGATTATGATAGTAATATTTCAAGATATTTTCACGTTATTGTAATTATTAAATCCGATAAAGAGATATATCTCTGGTTTTTTTTAAATAATTTAGATGACATTTAACCCATCGCACTCTATATATTCAGGACATTCAAACAGCACGGAAAGCATTGAATCTCTCCTACCCATGACCCTTATTGGGTTATCACTCTTGGTATTTCAACTTAACGAGGTATCTCTAGCGAAGGAATTAACTACTGCTATTCATGTAATGCAAAGCTCTTCAAGCGAATAGAGCACTTTGTAGCCGTTAAGCGTATATATGCAAACAAAGCAAAAGAGATACATCAGCATTAAAAATTCCTTCAATTACGCTGAGTTTCCCAGTGGTTGTGTGGTAGAGTTTTCGGCTGGCATAACTGTCAGCGGGTTTTCGATAAAAGCTTCGAGAATCTCCCATGTCTGGCCACACTGAAGAGTTGTGATACAACGAAACAGTCTGTCGGTGAATATACATATATATATATATGCAATTGTCTATTCCACCATTCTAAAAATTCTTAGTAATCCTATTTACTTCTCTGCTTCATTGAGTGACTGAACTATAATCAATAAATTAAGAAAAATTGATCACGAGATAATCTAAGGTTTGGTTTCTTTGTTTAATGGCATATCAACCGTTGTAGGTAATTTAATGCCAAAGCCATTCTTCTAGAAGAACAGTAGTGGTACTAGTTAACCCATAGCTGGGAGGATAAGGGGTTTTATACCTTTCCCATGGGTATTCGTCCGAAAGTGAACGTAATAGTGCGACTGGAGTTCGAACTCGCTTACTACGATTCTGCAGTCCATCGCTTTAACCATTACACCACGAGGTAATTTAAGTAGAAGAAGACAGTTATTGAGAAGCTAAGTTGACACTATAGCATTTCGGTTCTAATAACGACTTTTTATTGCGGACTTTTGTCCTCATCTTGGAAATTTTTTGTTTTTTCTCACTACGTTTCGGCCAAACTTTTACCTCTGGCCTTCTTCAGGTGATTAATGGCGTCCTCGGATAGGAATGCTGAGACTTGTAACTGTATTCCCAGTAATTACTGCCTTCCATAGTTGTTGTCTATCACACTACGTATGAAAAAAAAAAAAAGAAGAAAAACAAAAAAAAAAAACCTTTCAAGATGAGGACAAAAGTCCGCAATAAAAAAATTAATTCTTAAGTCAAATAAATCTTAATTTTTAAAAAAAATTGATTTAAATATTAATTCAATACAGAAGTATGTAAATTTTCCCCTTCTTTAAGCCCCTGAATGAAACTGGAAAGAAAATTTTCATGTGGCTTATTGTATTTCTTGTAAACAGCAGAAATAGCCGTTGTTGACAGGTTTTAGAAAGCACCTTTAAAAGATTTACATCAATTTACATATCTTGAAAAAATATATACATAGACCAGGTCTTCATTGATAATTAACTCCAATACGACATTCTGAAATTAAACAAGACAAACCAAAATCTATTTTGTATATATATATATATATATATATATATATATGTGTGTGTGTGTGTGTGTATGTGTGTGTGTGTGTGTATTATAACAGTGTTGGAAGTCACTAAATCCTTCTGTGGGTTTGTGACGAACCAAGTGCAATATGATATGGAGAGTGGTCAATATCTAAGATAGAGTTATTATATAATAATAAATAAATAAATAAATACTAGATTTATTTAATTAATTCCATGGAATTAAACATAGCCATTAGTTAAACGATCTTAGTCCTTTTAGAATAGCACACCTGCAAAGTAGAAGAAACCACAAACAGAACACAAAGTTAAAAGGGACTGACCATTAGATTAATTCCACTCCTGTTTCTTAATCGTTCTAACGTATAACATGTTCACACCCTCTGCTCACGCCTATGAACGAAAGAATTTGTAGCTTTGTAATTTGAGTTCCACTTTATGCTTTTTATTTTTATGTTTTTTATTTTTATTTTTATCTTTAACTTTGTTTTCTGATTTTTAATTTATTTTTTAATTTCTTTAATTTTCCTATTTATCTTCTGAATACGAACTGTAACTCCTCATTCGCATCTCTGGGACAATACAGAGCATGTAAAAAGAGTCATCTGACGAGACGGAGAATATACCAACAATATTCTCCGCCAAAATAAATTTATTATGACGGCTTAACCGAGTTTGAGTCTTCATTTAATTGTACTATATATATATATATATATATATATATACGTGAATATACTTATATGTTTACTCTGATACAGAGTCCACGGAAATATATAACTGTTTGTCTATCGCTTATGCTATCATCAGACAAAGCAACTGATCTATCTATCTATCTATCTTTAGAAGTAAGAACACTGTGTGAGTTTATATATGTATATATGTACGTGGTGCATTTAATAAGTTTCCAGACTTTTTTGTACAGGCATTTAGAATTGTCGTAGACTCTTGAGAATTCAGTATATTATTGCTATACATCTTATGAGAAGACTGACCAGTTTTTTATGATTTCAGCTTCATATAAACAGCTACAGCAGCAATTGGAATATATCCAACTAAAGCCTGATTGGCACAGCTGGTGAATTTCAAAAATGCAACCTGACACTTTAGAAGAACGACTTGCCACAAAATTCTGTTTTAAACTTGGAAAAATGCCACAAAAAAACGTATGGAATGCTTCGGACTTCTTTTCGACCATCTTGCATGAATCGAGCATCAGCTTTTGAGTGGCATAAGAGATTCAAGGAAGGCAGGGAGTCTGTGAGGGATGTTTTGAGGTGTGGGAGGAGTAAGAAAGTCAAGATACCAGAGATGATTGGACAAACGGTTAGGGTTAGGGTTACTATGTTGAGGTTTTAATGGAGTTCAGGAAGAGATTCAGTCGGAAGAGGCCATCTCTCTTCAAATCGGGTCTGTGGCATTTCCTCCAGGACAATACACCAGTCCACAACTCCATCCTTGTCACACACTATTTGACCAAGATGGGCATCATGACAGTTTTTCATCCTCCCTATAGTCTAGACCTTGCTCCCTGTGACTTTTGGTTATTCCCTAAGCTCAGAACTTGTCGTTATGAGACAATTGAGGAGATGAAAGAGCCTGTGACGAAGGTCATTGACACTCTCACACAAGAGGACTACCATGGGGCTTTCGAGAAGTTGTTGGAACGGTACAACAAGTGCATTGAAGCTAGAGGAGATTACTTCGAAGGGGACAAGAGTTTCATGTCTGTACTATCAATAAAAGTGCCGATACGAAAAAAGTCTGGGACCTTATTGAAGGCACCTCGTATATATATATGTTTTAAAACTCAAGCGGTTTTCTCTTTTCTTAGTTTCATGACTATGATATTCTCAGCTAAGTAGTGAAAGGAAAGAAAAAGGAGTTTATTATTGCCGTTTCTGTATTTTTATTTCAATATTTTGATGTTTGTCACGTCTCAGGGATAAAATAACCCAATGCACTATCGTATTTAAAACGTTTTAACGAACGTAAAATAATTTTCCCGTGTATGCGTCAAATAGTCTAGGTGACTTCATAACAAAAAGAAATAATGATTTGATTCGCTTTTGGAGGGAGCAGAAGGGTTTCAAATAGATCAACGTCTTCCATGTGAATGCAGCTTTTCTCTGCTAAAACTCATCTCATTCAAGAAAAAAAAATTACACGTTTCTAAATAAAACTGTTTTTTTTTTTTTTTTATACTTTTAGATTTTTTCCTAATAAGAAGTATATAAATCTGCAAAAAATTATGTCCTTTCTTTCTTTCTTTCTTTCTTTCTTTCTTTCTTTCTTTCTACGTCTTAACCTCTTTCTTTTTTTCTTTCTTTCAAAATTGTTAGCTTCTTTGTTTCTTTGTTTCTTAGTTTTTCTTTCTTTCTTTCTTTCTTTCTTTCTTTCTTTCTTTCTTTCTTTCTTTCTTTCTTTCTACGTCTTTACTTCTTTCTTCTTTTCTTTCTTTAAAAGTTGTTCGTTTGTTTGTTTGTTTCTTTCTTCCTTTTTAAGTTTTAACTTCTTTCTTTCTTTCTTTCTTTCTTTCTTTCTTTTTAAGTTTTAACTCCTTTCTTTCTTTTTTTCTTTCTTTCTTTGTTTGTTTTAACTTCTTTCTTTCTTTCTTTCTTTATTTCTTTTAACTTCTCCCCTTCCTTCCTTCCTTCCTTCCTTTCTTTCTTTCTTTCTTTCTTTCTTTCTTTCTTTCTTTCTTTCTTTCTTTCTTTCTGTGTTTGTTTTTTTCTTTCTTTATTTGATTTTTGGTTGCTTTTTCTCTCTCTATTTCTCGAAAATCTCCGCGTGATAGTCATCTCTTAAGTCATGGTTTCAATTTCCACTGAAATTTACACGCAAATGCGCACCTTTATTTCTTTACATACATATATATATATATATATATATATATATATATATATATATATATATATATATATATATATATATCGTTTTTCTGTTATTTGAAACGCATTACGATATTGCTAAGAGTTTCCCAGTAATTTCATGCGAGCGATACAAGAAACCCTGTTAAACGGGGGACATCATTTTATTTGCGTGACATATAGCAAAAGTCTTGTGAATTTGTGACTATACTACATTAAATAATACATAGTGCGTGCAACAAGTCCTTAGAATATGTTTCGTTTCTCATTTAATGGTCATTTTATTCACTCCAGTAGACGTCCGGGAGAAAACCGTCGGACCAGTTGATAGAAACAGACTGCAAGTTTCACGGTTTGATACCTCGGATTCCGTTACCTCGAATATTTACTAATAAGGAGTAAGTCAGGTACAAGGAAACGTTCTGATGAGAGTGAGGTAACAATGCTGAATTTTGGTATTTTCTTGAAAGAAGATTCTGCCTTCCTTTAAGAAAACAACAAATAAAACATTGCTACATAGATTGACATTAACAGACTGAGATAGATAGATAGATAGATAGATAGATAGATAGATAGATAGATAGATAGATAGATAGATAGATAGATGTGAAGATAGATAGATAGATAGATACATGTGGAGAGAGATAGATAGATAGATACATACATACATACGGAGATAGATAGATAGATAGATAGATAGATAGATAGATAGATAGAAAGGTAGATAGATAGATAGATACATACATACATACGTTCATACATACATACTTACTGAGATAGATAGATAGATAGATAGATAGATTGATAGAAAGGTAGATAGATAGATAGATAGATAGATAGATAGATACATACATACATACATACATACATACTGAGATAGATAGATAGATAGATAGATAGATAGATAGATAGATAGAAAGAAATAACAAAAGATATCCAAAGAAACTATAGCTGGGAAAAACCCCTCCTCAGCTTAACAATCAGGAATATTACCGCCCTTGGTAACGTCTCACTGAGACAGGACCGAGAATGAGATTGAGACTGCGACTGCGCAGAAGAGAGCTCATTTGATATATGTCACATGAGGACGAGTCCATCAATAGGAGACATCCCAACATTTATTTATTAAGAAAACCGTAGCGATAAGCACTATTACTTTTATCAAACTTATCTTCATTAGTTTTTTTAAACATTATTGGTTTGATTTGATTTCCATTTAAGATTATATTTACTTTTATTTTATTTCCTTATATTTTTATATATTTGTTCAAATATTTTAATACTGCCATTCTAGTTGCTGTTACTATCAGTGATTATTGTAGAAAATTGCATCCCTAAAAAAGGGGATGTAATTAGAAAAAAGTTGCATTTGGTATCCGACAAGAATTTTCTCCCATCCAACAACTGGATAAAATATCAAAGGTACAAGGAGCACACAATAAGTTTCCAGACTTTTTTCGTATGGGCACCATTATTGATAGTACACACATGAAACTCTAGTCCCCTTTGAAGTAATCTCCTCCGGCTGCAATGCACTTGTATCGTTCCAACAACTTCTGCAAGGCCCCATGGAAGTCCTCTTGTGTGATCGTATCAATGAACTTCGTCACAGCCTCTTTCATCTCCTCAATTGTCTCTTAACGGCAGGTTCTGAGCTTAGGGAAGAACCAAAAGTCACAGGGACCAATGTCTGAACTATAGGTACGGTGAGAAACTGTCTTGATGCCCATCTTGCTCAAATAGTCTGTGACAAGGATAAAGTTGTGGACTGGCGAATTGTCCTGGTGGAAACGCCACTGACCCGATTTGAAGAGTGCTAGCCTCTTCCAACGGAATCTCTTCCTGAACTCCCTTAGAACAGTAACCCTAACCCTAACCCTTTCTCCTCCCACACCTCTCAACATCCCTCACAGACTCCCTGCCTTTCTTGAATCTCTTATGCTACTCAAAAACTCATGCTCGATTCATGCAAGATGATTCAAAAGCAGTCTGAAGCATCCCATACGTTTCTTTGGCATTTTTTCCAAGTTTAAAACACAATTTTATCGTTCTTCCAAAGTGTCAGATTGCATTTTTGAAATTCACCAGCTGTAACTATCAGGCTTTTGTAGGATGTATTCCAATTGCTGCTGTAGCTGTTCATTTGAAGTTGAAATCATAAAAATTAATCAGTCATCTCATAAGATGCATAGCAATAAGATACTGAATGTTCAAGAGTCTACGACAATTTTAAATGCCTGTACAAAAAAAGTCTGGAAACTTATTGAAGGCACCTCGTCAGTGAAATTAAATTAATTCATAATTGTATGTTTAATGTTGCAATTTTTATTAATTGAAGCAGTACTAAAAGGCTTTATAATAAACAACATTGTTCGTTCCCTTGATGTAACTCTATTAATAAGGCTGCAAATATAAATGCATAGTATAAAGTTGAGGTGGTGGACCCAAATGGAGGTGCCCGTGGTGTAATGGTTATCGTCGTAGGGAATGGACACGGCGACACGAGTTCAAATCCTGGACAAGACTGATTGCATTTCACATAGCACTAATACCATTGGGAAAGGTATGAATCCAATTATTCTGCCTCTATCTATGGGTAAATATTACGACAGACTGGGTTCTCCAGCCTTGGTGAGGCAATTAGTCTAGGAGAAAGAAATCTCTGAATTCAAACCTGTTAAACTCCACTTAAAAATTGACCTTATGTCATATCCTGCCCGAGCGGAGGGATTGGTAAATATGATAATGGTGGACCCAAAAATATTAATAGTAATAACAATGGTAAAAAAGTGAAGGTGGGCTCTAACCAAGGAGTGTTCAAAAAAAGATGTAACCATAGTTGTAGTTTTGCACATGAAATATCTAGGCATAAGTCTAGTTTATCAATGTGTGGGAAATGAAAAAGAAGAAAGGAATAGATCCAATATTAAAAAGGGAAATGATAAAGATTGACCTAACTACAAAGCTGGACATAGATATTGGCTTCTGTGTACGGAGGAAAATTTAGGTATAGCTTCTTAAAATAACTTCAATGAAGTGCTCAATCAGACATCTGAAATATCACATGCTTACAGGCATATCAAAGCCTAGCTACACGGCATATAGAATGTGAGTTTGGATTTTTTTATGTTACCTTTTTATTCTTCCTGGTGACTTCTTTAGAAGTAAAAAGTCTTTTGGGTCAACCCTCACCTTAGTCAGAATTATCCTGTAGGTGAAACCTTGGTAGATAGGGCCTTGCTCTTTTAGGTATATATATATATATATATATATAAATTGATGGGGCTGGTTTGGTTTTATGGCAAATCAACCATTGTAGGGTATTTAATGCCAAATTCATTTTTATACATATGAACAGTACTATTTCAAACAATACAGTTTGGCATAAGTATACAGTTTAAACACACAGTTAAATGTCAAAACAGTTCATTTCAAACAATTCCGTTTAGCGTAATAACACAGTTTAGTTGTGTTTGACCTCTATGGAGGACCCTATCAAGAGCTACCACTCCGGTCTAGAGTGGACCTGGGAGCAATGGCAATGAAGAAATACTCTGCATTCCCCAAAGCTCCAGCATTACTGAAGCCTCACCATCAGATTATTTTGTGTCATATCCAGAACACTTGTAGTGCGAGTCTTACCCCTCAGCAGAGGGGTAAGTCGGTTAATTCTACGGCCCCAGCCGGCTGGACAATATATATGTATGTATGTGTATATATTTCTTTGTGTATGTGTTTTGCGAGTGTGCGTTTGTGTGTGTGTGTGGTGGGGGGTAATTCATTAGATGCTAACAATTCTATCAAGTAACTTTCTAATATTATCATTTCAAACTGTCTTTACTTTTTCACTCACTCTGTGACAAATACTTAGACTCTTACCCAGGAGGTACCTTTAATACCAGTTCTGCTTCTCTAATGAAGGTATTTTCACAAAAGTATCAACATATATTTAATTTCTGGAAAATGGCAAATATGTGCTGATAGGAATAGTAAAAAGGCAGTGACTGACTGAAATCATAATGCCATAAGCCTACTTAAACTGGGCACAGTATTTTTAAAACTGAGTTCGGCTTAAAATAGCTCTTCAAGGGTTGACATGGCATAAAATTAACAACCACCCAATTTTTTTAAATCTATCTATCTATCTATATATCTATTCGAGTCTATTAATATCTGTATATCTATCTGAATCTATTTATACTCATCTTAGACAAATGGGTAGAGTGTTCACTAATGGCCTGAGAGATCGTGGTTCAATTTCCAGTTGTGTCATACCAAAATTCAAAAATGGTACTTGATGCCTCCTTGTTAAACACTTAGCATTATAAGATATAGATCAAAGGTAAAGTGGAGCAATCCAGGGAAAGGATTCGCGTTCTCCCCACCAACTCGGTGTAGTAGCCAATGAAAAGGGAGCCTTTGGTTCACCCCCCGACTACAGTCGCCAACTTCACTTACTTCTACACTAAGCGATTCAAATCTATCTGTTCAAATCTTTTCACATTTATTTCTCGAAGTCTATTTACATTCATATACATACCCACCTATTCGAATCTATCTATCTATCTATCTATCTATCTATTGACATTTATTCATATATCTCAGTATTTTTATATCTATCTTGCTAGCTCCTGAATTATTTGTAGCAATTCGTATCTATCTATCTATCTATCTATTCAAAAAATCCACAGTCTTTATATATTTGGACCAGCATGGTATCATTACCGATTAGCATCTTCGTTGGAAGCGCAAAGAATTACCCCATCATCTTAAATTGATTATTTTTTTTTTACCTCAGAATCGAATGATTTTCCCGATTCTCCAACCATCTTCAACCGACTTCTGCAATTGGCTAAAGATGATTGGAAACTTTTCTGATTAAATTTCGACGAATTTGACATTTCCAGATCAGAATTGATTTCGAACAATAATCTCGTTAATATTGTCCTCATCTTTTGCGTCTTTTTGACACTTGTTGACTTTGCTTGTAAAAAGAAATAAAAAAGCGATCTTTTTTTCTCTTGTTATATTTTTCATTAGTCCCAGGGCTTAAAAAAATTAACTTAACCTCTCTGTTTTATCTAAGAAAGCCGCTTAATTTTGCCCGTTTTCAGTGATACAAATCAACAAATTATAGATTTTTTGCTAAAAGGTTTTTTCCTGCTTTAATTTGAATAAAGAAAGAAAGAAAAAAAATATTGGCTTATTAATCTGAGCTTGTTCTTTAGGAAGACGCCATCTTGAAAACAAATAATATTTAGCGAAAATTCATTGAAAAAAGATTAACATTCCTTTCTTATCTTCTTTTTGTCATCTTCTGATGGCGGGAAAATGTCTAGAGGCAAGAGATATCATCAGAGTTTATCTTTTTCTCAGTCAAGCCATAAGGAATGATGCTGGAAAATAAAGAAAAAAAGTCGTCTCACTTTAAATGTAATACAATTACCAAAGCAAATATAAAATGATATTATCAGAGTATATTTCTTTCTGTCACTGTCTCTGTCTTTTTCTCCCTCACATTGTATCTATTTTCCTTTCTTTCTATGCTTTTCTTTCGTTGTCAACCTTTCAAAAAACATTTAAAAGATACGCTATCAATTCTTCCGGCCCGCTAGAAGCAAACTTCTGACAGTATGGACTTCATCATCAAGTGATGGCTTTTTTTTGAACGAGGACGACCGGGTGAGACATAGTACCCTGTTGATTTTATTTATTTATTTATCTATCTATTTATTCATTTATTTATTTATATTTTTTATTACTTATTCATATATTAATTTACTTATCTTGATAAGGGGACTTTTCGCTCGGTCAACGCTATATTATAATCTGGGCCAATTCACCACCCCAGCATCTATCGAGCCAAATTGCTGAGTATTTTTTTTCTTTTTTCTACTTGATTCCCCTACCTCAGTCCTAGCTTAATAATCTACACAACACCCCATTAGTCGACCCCCCACTCGGTTTCTATCTTAGGGCGTGAGGCCTGATGTGAATCATTTGCATAGCAGATAAAAATAATTTCAAAAGTCGGCAATTGAAGGCAATCAGATTGTATCGATCTGTCATCAATGAGACAAAATCATTTGCAAAATTTGAGCAGGGAATATGTTTTTTCTTTTTCTTTGTTCTTTTTCTTTGGATATGTTTTTCTTTCTTTCTTTATTTCTTTCTTTCTTTCTTTCTATTCGCTTTCATCTAAGTGTTCTTTCTTTCTTTTTTTCTTTCTTTCTTTCTTTCGATTCGCTTTCATCTAAGTGTTCTTTCTTTCTTTCTTTTTTTCTTTCTTTCTTTTTTTGAGGGCCCTCACTGCTGTCAAAACTTTCTTTTTTTTACTTTCTTTCTTTCTTTTTTTCTTTCTTTCTTTCTTTCTTTCTTGTATATTTTCTTTCTTTCTTTCTTCTGTTCATTTTGTTATTTTTTATTGTTCAAGCCTTTTTTATTTCTTTTTTATTCCTCTTTCAATTCTATCATTCAAACCTTTCTCCCCCTTCTGGTTTTCTCGTTCTTTTTCTCGTTCATCTATCTATCTATCTATCTATCTATCTATCTATCTATCTATCTATCTATCTCTTTCTTTCTTTCTTTCATAAAATATGTTTTTATTTTCTTGGATTATCGTTTACAGTTTTTCTAAATTTCATTGATTTTCTGCATGTAACTTTCTTTCCAAACATCTCTCTTCCCTTCATTCGTTCCTTTCTTTTTTTTTTCGTTTTTTTTTGTTTTTCTCGCATTCGTTTTATGCTTTCTTTCTTTCTTTCTTTCTTTCTTTCTTTCTTTCTTTCTTTCTACTCCTCATAGTTATCTTTTTCATCAATGTCCCTATTTTTGTATCCTGCCATTTACCCCATCATACAACTTATCATTTCCTTCCTTCGTTCCTTCGTTCCTTCTTTCTTTTTAGCTTTCTCCTGAAGTATCAGACATTTCATCTTTTTGCCGTCCTAATGTCAAATTCCCTTGTTTGTCATATTGAACAATTAGAAACGAATAAAAACTTACAACAAAAACTTATCACAAAAAAAAAAGGAGTAAAAATTATTTTGCTTTGCCTGAAAGAAATAAAATTTCGAAAATTTGAGATGGAAAAAAAGAGAAAAAAATTTGTAAAAAAATAAACGATATAAAACACACATACACATACATGTACACACACACACACACACACGCGCGTGCACGCACACACACACACATGTACCTGCCTAGTGGGTTTGGGGCTGTAGAATATATCAACTGCATCTGTTCAAAGGGGTAAGACCCCCACCCAATGACTGTCCTGGATTTGATCTTAAACATTCTGATTGTGAGGCTCCAGTAATTCTGTAAGTTTGGGAAATGTGGACGACCCTTTATTGGCATCGCTACCATCGCGTCCAATCAACGGGTCAAATAGAACTGTTTGATATTCGAACTGACTGCAAACAAATGCCTTATATTAAATTGAATTGTTTGAAATAGAACTGTTTGATCATTTAACAATGTGTAAAAAATGACTGATGTTTAATTGAATTGTTAGTAATACAATCAATACTTGGGACTATTTATGTTCACAAGTCATATACAGCCAATAAATATATAAAAACCGGATTTAACATTAAATGGCCCACAATGGTTTATATGCCATAAAACCAAACCAAACCTAATTTTATATATATATATAAATATATATATATATATATATATATATATATATATATATATATATATATATATATATAAAGAGGATTTGTCATTAAGTAATGGTTGATATATGATATCAATGGTTGATATATGATAAAATCCAACCATACAAAATCCTATATATTTAGAATATATTTATAAGGAGGATCTGGCATTAAATTACCTACAATGATTTATATGCCAAAATACACAACCAAACCAAATACTATATATATATATATATATATATATATATATATATATATCTTTAAGAAAAAAACCAAAGACCGGTTAATTCATGATTATAAATTTATTTCGATCCCGTATTTTCAGTTTCTGGTGTGAACCAAAAACATGAAGAAAAAAATTAATACAGGACTTCTTCAGACCCAATGGATAATTAATTAAATTTAAATTTAGATTTAAGTTTAAACTTAAAACCCGAATAAACACGTGGGGTGTAGGGGGGACGAGATTAAGGAGTTACCTCCTCGTTTTATTGCATTTCCGTTTTATTGAATATATATTTTATTGAATATATATATATATATTTCAAGAGGATTGGCATTAAATAACCTACAATTGTTGATGTGTCATAAAACCCAAACAAAGTAAATCCTATATATTTAATATATATGAATAAAGAGTATTTGACTTGTTTGAAGATACCCTAACAATCTTGTAAATTTTTTTTCAAAATGATTTGTCCACTCTATCAGAATTAAAAAATGATCTGCCTACAAATGAGTTAAGCTTGTACATGCCCGTGTCGATTATACTTTATGTCAGAACTTCAGACAACATGAGAGCCGGAGAGTTGAACACAGGAAAGATGAGGAGACTCGTTCAAAAAATAGCAGTAGCTCAATCTAAGGCATTTTCCTTTTGACTACTCATTGAACAATTCAATATTAATGTATAGAGAAATATCGGCGTGGTGTAGGATTGTGTAAAGTTTGTTTTGCAAAATATCATGATAAAAAAAGTAAGTGCTTTATTGTAGTCAAACACACAATTACTATTTTGCTTGTTTTGTTGTTTTTATATATGATTCAGTGACTTGTTTGAAGATTCCCTCAAAATCTTGCAAATATTTAAAAAAATAATTTGCCCACTCTACAAGCATTAAAAAATGATCTGTTCATTGGCCTAGTGAGTAGAGTATTCGCCAATGGCCCGGGAGACCTGGGTTCAATCCCAGGTCGCGTCATACCAAAGACGTTAAAAATAGTACTCGATACCTCCTTGCTCAACACTCAGCATTAAAAGGTACGTGTCAACGGTAAAGTGGAGCAATCCATGGAAAAGACATCTGAGTGTAGTAGCTATTGAATAGGGAGCCTTCTACGGTCGCCAACTTTACTTACAAAAGAGTCTGCGTTGAATTGATTGTAGAGTGTACAAGTAAGAACTAGTTACTGTGATGTCTAATTGTATTAATTATTTCATAATCTTGTTTGGTCAGTTAACTGTTTAGTTATCTAAAATCTTCGAGTGGAAATGTAAGTCAAATTGGAAAGGTCAATCGCATGCGATCATATGACAGGGGACACCTGCCATCTCGTGACAGGAAGGCCAAATATAAATTAAACAGATTCATGTGTCATAAGTTTGATAGGAAACAAATGATAAAAGTTAGAGACACGTGTGATGATTATGATATGATGAAATATCTTAGTGAGAGAACATTACAGTAACGATATACTTAATTTAGCATATATGAAAATTAGCGAATTTTGAAAAGTAGTCAGTTGCGAAGTTGTCAGTTGAGTTAGAGTTGAGACAGATTTGAGATCCACAGAGCCCTTCGTAGCAGTGCCCGTGGTGTAATAGTTATCGTTGTAGGAAAAGAACATGGCGACACGAGTTCAAATCCAGGACGTGACTGATTGCATTTTACATAGCACTAATACCATTGGGAAAGGTATGAATCCAATTATTCTCCTTGGAGTAAGGGGTAAATAGTAGGGCAGACTGATTTCTTCAGCCTTGGTGAGGCAACTAGTCAAGGAGAAAGAAAACTCTGTATTCAAACCTGTTAAACTCCACTTAAAAATTGACCATGTGTCATATCCTGCCAGAGCGGAGGGGTTGGTAAATATGTCGGGGCATCGACAGTGGGTGGGTAACTCTGTGGAGCGTTCAGTGTATTTCTGTTCATAGACTCTTACAAGTTCTCTCTCTCTCTCTCTCTCTCTCTCTCTCTCTCTCTCTCTCTCTCTCTCTCTCTCTCTCTCTTGCGCTTCGATGACTGCTAGAAAACCGTATATAGACTGAACACTAAACACGTTCGTATCTGGACCAGCTGAGTCACCTTGTGTTTGAAGAGGTGAAACATTTATTGTAGTTCGAGATGTTAACATGGTGTTGCATTCTTCAGATTCAGTACGGTAACGAGCATCGCATCACGCTCATCACCAGATTTAGTTTAGCGTCATAACCATGATGCCCCTTTAAAGGGGATCTTTACACTATTCTAAGGAAACGGCTGGTTTATACGAAATCCCACCGCCTTGGCGATATAACATCAGGATAGTATTTAATACCAAAAATTCCCTTCAAAAGCATGTTGCATGAGTTGTTCTAGGAAGAGTAGTTTATTTCTTGAACAGCATATCAACACCTGAATTCAGAAATATGAATCATTTACAAACACTTCCTTTGGTTTCTCTGTTTAGTAGCATATCAATTTTTCATGGGTTATTTAATGCCGAAACCATCCTTATAGAAGAACTGCAGTGATTCTATTTTATTGATACCTACGAGGATCATTTGATTTGGTTACTTTGTATTATGGCATATCAAACTGAATGGGTTATTAAATGCCAAAGTCCACCTTGTAGTGATACTATTTAACCCATAACTAAGAGAATAAGAGGTTCCTATCTTTTCCCAAGGGTATTAATCTAAAAGTCAATGTAACAGCCTGACTGGATTTTGAACTGGCTTACTTCGTAGCTGCACACTACTATAGCGCAACTTCAACCACTATGCCTCGGGGACGCTCATCTCTTTTTTGCGTTAGCATTATATCGCTTGGTCAGCCAATGTTACCTCGAATTGATAAGTAAACAAAATTTGCAACCAGAAGCAAGACAAGTTGACAGAGTTCAACATCTCTTCCAGTCTGTTAGGGTTAAAAATATAATCTCTCCAGGCCAATCTTGCTGGAGTCACTATCTTAATGTCACCCATCAAAAGCTGAACTACGGAGTGGGGTGTTCTGTGAAACACATCAAAATTATATTTAGAATTCGTTGCTTAATGACATATAAACTTTTGTCTCTTATTTAATGCCAACTCCATCCTTGTAGAAAGACAATAACGGTGATATTTAACCCATTGCTGGAGAGGTAAGGGGGCTCATATCTTTGTATATATATATAGAGAGAGATATGAGAAGAAGCTAGCCGGCAATTACACAAAAATGCTGCGTGCAATATTGAACAATTCCTGGCGACAACACCCCACAAGGCACCAACTATACGGCCACCTGCCTCCCATCACGAAAACTATCCAAGTTAGACGAACCAGACATGCAGGACACTGCTGGAGAAGCAGGGACGAGCTCATAAGTGATGTACTCCTATGGACCCCCACATATGGCCGAGCAAAAGCAGGAAGACCAGCTAGAACATACATACACCAGCTATGTGAGGATAAGGGATTTAGCCCTGAAGACCTGCCAGAGGCGATGAATGATAGGGAGAAGTGGCAAGAGAGGTTGAGGGATATCCGTGCTAGTGGCACGACATGATGATGATGATGATATATCATAAATATAATATATGCGTATTGTATTTATGATTTTATAGATATATAATATATATAGATATGCATCATATGTCATCATCATCATATCGTGCTGGCAGCACGGATATCCCTGACCCTCTCTCGCCACTCCTCCCTATCGTTCATCGCCCTAGGTAGGTCTTCAGGACAACAACCTGTATCCTCACATAGCTGCTGAATGTACGTTCGTGCTGGTCGTCCTGCTTTTGCGCGGCCGTGTGTGGGGATCCATAAGAGTACATCTCTTATGAGTTCATCTCTGCTTCTCCAGCAATGTCCTGCATGTCTGGTTCGCCTAACTTGAATAGATTTCGTGATAGGGGGCAGGTGGCCGTACAGTTGGTGTCTTGTGGGGTGTTGCTGCCAGGACTTGTTGAGGATTGCACGCAGCATCATATGTATATATATATATATATATATATCAAATTATTTATTATAAATGTTATATATATATATATATAAAGAGAGAGAGAGAAAGAGACAGATAAAGAAAGACCAGTCCTCACTTATCTATACAGAGAAAAGCCAAAAGTATACATTAATGGTAAGAAACAAATTCAATACACTTAAGGGGATATTGAAAACATATACTCCGAAGAGAAATATAAAAAACTTCGTCATTGCTCCAATGCATACAGTAGCAGCAGTGTGCATAGCAACGAAAACAGGAGCTGAATGAAGAGTTTAATCGCATTTGTTGAAGAGTCTCACAGACCCAACCAAGAACATAATCAAAGATCATTTACGAACTTCAATGAACGAACGAAACACTTCTTTATAAAAATATCTCTCATTTTATTCTCTAAAGGGCCCACAGCTTCTTGTTAGTTAAGATATAGATGGAGAAACATATCTCAGAGAGGGGACTTCTTCCCATATCTTCTTCCAGGAGCCAGGGAGTATCAACGCTTGCACCCTCTTGCAAGCTCGTCAGAGACGCCTCTGATCGGCTGCGTGTCCCACACTCGACAGCGATTCTCTGCTATCTGTCTAAATCTGACTGCGTGGTTCTCATCACTTGATCTCCTTCCGATTACACACCTGTTGTACCCGAGTGCCTTGATTGTGCTGCTGTTTAGTAATCACTACGTGACAACTTGTCAAAGCACTCGTGGTCACCAGGAACAAACCGAAATTCCATATCACATTTGTGCCATATTTTTTTATACTCTGACGAGAATACGTACTTTGAACATCCATAAATCTAATATAAGACAAGCGCGTCTTGCAAATATATTATCCTTTCTGCATACTCAGGAGCGGGCAAGAAAAATCGTTGGCCTCTACGTGAATACAAATATAACAAAGTTTTAAACGACAAGAAACTGTTCCCCTCTGCGTTTCTAAAATTCAAACACTATTTCAAATAACTTGGCTGATACATCTCATCTACTGAAAGTGATGTCAACTAACTGCATACTTATGCTAAACTTTGCTTAGCGAAGGCGTCCAATACAAATGACTCGTTACCGATCATATGGAAGTCTAGTCCGATAAAAGAAGATTGGATTTCTTCCTAGCTGTAAATATGTCCATGTTACTAAATGGATGCCCCACCTGGGTGCTATCAAAATGCATTGAGAAAAACTAGATTGTAACTTTGCAAAAATGCTGTGCACCATTTTGAACAAATCATGCAAGCAATATTCCACAAAAGAACAGCTGTATAGCCACTTACCTCTCATCTAAGAAACCATTCCCTTGTCAACTCTTACACATGGACGTACCAGTGGAAAGCGACCCAAAAAATAATTTACATACAGACAGACATATGATACAGTCAAGAAGACCGGCAAAATGCGATGGGGAGAGATTTATAACGAGAGAGAGTCAAGGAATCCCGTGATGCTAGGGTGACTTGATGATACAAGGATCATTAAATAAGTTTCCAGACTTTTTTCGTATGGGCATCATTATTGATAGTACACGCATTAAACTCTAGTCCCCTTTGAAGTAATCTCCTCCGGCTGCAATGCACGTGTTGTACCGTTCCAACAACTTCTCGAAGGCCCCATGGAAGTCCTCTTGTGTCAGCGTGTCAATGACCTTCGTCACAGCCTCTTTCATCTCCGCAATTGTCTCATAACGACAGCCTCTGAGCTTAAAGAATAATCATAAGTCAACGAAAACAAGGTCTGGACTATAGGGAGTGTGAAGAGCTGTCTTAATGCCCATTTTGGTCAAATAGTCAATGAAAAGGATGGAGTTGTGGACTGGTGCATTGTCCTCATGGAAATGCCACTAACCCGATTTGAAGAGTGCCGGTTTCTTCCCTACGAATCTCTTCATGAACTCCCTTAAAAACTCAACATACTAACCCTAACCCTTTGGCCAATCAAGTCTGGTGTATTGATTTCCTTACTCCCCCCACACCTTGCATCATCCTTCACAGACTCCCTGCCTTCCTTGAATCTCTTATGCCACTCTAAAGCTGATGCTCGATGCATGCAAGAAGGTCGAAAAGCAGTCTGAAGCATACCATGCGTTTCTGTGGCATTTGTTGCAAGTTTAAAACAATTTTATTGCATATCGTTCTTCTAAAGAGTTAGATTGCATTTTTGAAATTCACCAGCTGTGACAATCAGGCTTTAGTAGGGTGTATTCCAATTGCTGCTGTAGCTGTTGATTTGAACCTGAAATCATAGATATTCGTCAGTCATGTCATAATATATATAGCAATTATATACTGAATTTTCAAGAGTCTACAATAATTTTAAATGCCCGTATAAAAAGTCTGGAAACTTATCGTATGCACCTCGTTTGTAAAAAACAAAAAACAACTATTTTAGTAAAACAAAACGAGAAAAATTCATAATAAAAAAAGCAACATAAAAATAACAAACGTTTCTGGTTTTATAGGAGTTTCAAAATTGTGATAATAAGATTCTATAAGTCTCCATAATTTTGTCCAACCACTGAATGTAATTGAATTCTTACCGAATATGATTTTTGCTTATCTTGAAACCACTCACTTTTTTTAATTTGCCCAACTAGGAGTAAGATGAGACACAATATCAGTTTTAATCGGAGTAAACCTGGTTTCAATTTTGCTTTTATTTATCTTATACTAATTCCCTAATCACAGTTAAAGAAACCAGTCTCACAAACTATTTACGCACAGTTGGGGAAGCCATCAGATATATTTATAGCTTTTTCACAAAGTAAAACGCAAACAATCCCATCCAGAATTCGAACTCTTTGTCAGCAGTTCGATCTCCTACAATCATGACCGTCTGTTAGATATTGACCTTTTACAGTATGTTGTGCATTTCTAAACAGCATATTTCACTTGTGTAAACAAGGCGACAGCGGAAATAAATCACGAGATTTGAGAACCGGAAGGAAAACGTATAGGCGTTGAAAATATTAAATAGGCACACAGTTTAAACCCCAAGTGATGGGTGGTCAGTCAGGAGAAGCGGTCAGATTCCGAAAACACTCAGCGAGTACCCAGAGAGGTGGGGCTGCCAAGCGCCCCGGCCGAGTAAGAAGTGTTGTAGCTGAAATCATAAAAATTGGCCAGTCATCTCATAAGATGTGTAGCAATAACATAGTGAATTTTCAAGAGTCTACGACAATTTTAAATGGCCATACAAAAAAAAGGCTGGAAACTTATCGGGTGCGCCTCGTATATATATATATATATATATATATATATACTGGGGTTCAGTCACGGGCCGAATCCCACCAAAGTCTCAAGAAATGGTACTTGATATTTCACTGGGTAAGACTCTGCATTATATGGTACGGATCAAGCGTGAAGTTGAGAAATCCAGGGAAAGGAGTAGCACCCTCCCATACACCTAGGTGTTGTAGCTAATAAAGAGAGAGCCTTAGGGTCACCTTCGACTACAGTTGCCAAATTTAACTAGATATTATATATAGATTACATAATATATATCGTATAGAAAAAATAATTGTTATAGTTCCAAACAGAGAAAGAAATATTTTGAAATGAGTAGGTCCACGAAGAGATTTGTATTTTAATGATTAATTTATCTATTTTGTTCTTACATATGTGTATGCTTCCAGCTTATTGCTTTCGTCAGAAAACATATATGGCACAGAGCCTCGTTAATGGGGTACTCAATGAGACTTAAACTGACTTGCGTTTGCAGTTTGAATGGTTTTCAGTTGGTTATGGGTTTATATAGTGGCCACTTCTGTCTTTTTCTTATAGTGTGTTTATCTTAGCCTGCTTTACCCGACATTGGTCTTTGATATTTGATAACATGCGTGCACACACACACACACACACACACACACACACACACACACACACACACACACACGCACATATATATATATATATATATATATATATATAATTTGTATTATATATATATATAACATATATTATACATTATATATATGTTACATGTTATATATTATATTTTATTCATCTGTATTTTGCCCAATCGGCTCGGGTTGTAGAATACACCGACTGCACCTCTGCAGAGGGGAAAGACTTCCCCCAACGAGTGTCCTGGATATCACACTAAACAGTTTGATAGTGAGGTTCCTGTGATGCTGAGGCTTTGGGGAATGCAGAGCACCTTTCATGGCCATTGTCCCCAGGTCAACTCAGGCCCAGAATGGTAACACACGACAGGGCCCTATCTATGGGTTAAATAGAACTGACTGCATATCTATGCTAAACTGAATTGTTTGAATTAGAACTGTTTGACTAAACTGAATAGCTTGAAATAGAAATATTTTTGACTATTAAACTGTGCATTTACATTTAAACTGTGTGCTTATGCTAAACTGAATTGTTTGAAATGGAACTGTTTTTGACATTGAAACTGTTCTTACAAACTCAACTGAATTGTTTAATATAGAACAGTTTTGACATTTAACAAAATCTATACTCGTACTAAACCGAATTAGCTGAATTAGAACTGTTTGAATAGACTAAAT